>JBBPKY010000259.1:4012-30557 GCA_038089495.1 Xerocomellus dryophilus
CCCTGAAGTTCAGTGAGAAACTCCCAAGTTCTATAGTTCTCTTTCCCGACTCTTCTCCACACCCTGACCTTTCCGTCCATCCCCCCGGTCGCAATCATTTCTCCGTCGGCACTGAACGCCGTATTCGATACGCTATCTGTATGCCCCGTGAGCCTGACGATGACTTCGCCATCAGTGATATCCCATATGTATCCGAGGTCGTCCTCGCCTCCCGATGCGGCGAGAGGCTCAGTGGGGTGACACGAGACTGCGAATACAGAACCGTTGTGGCCCGGGAAATGTTGAAGGGAATTGTTTTTGATCTCGCCGCCATCGGTGTGTAGATCGCCTACGTGATCGGCGGCTTCGTCGTCTTCATCCATCGGGTGCTCGCCGTCGTCTGGAACTTCTTGGTAGACCTCGTCTGCGTTGATGAAGACCTCGCCCTCGTCTTCTTCGATGTAATCTTGGTCTATTTCGTCGGGTGCCATGGTGGTATCGGTGTTGCGCTTGTGCCGGGGAGGGCACAAGGATCACGTCTAATATACTATTGGATGAGAAATCACCAAGCCGGAGAGATGACTGATACTCCCGCCCACGTGGTTCTCTCACCTTCGAGCAAGTACGATGAATATCTTGACTAGTCATGTCTGCCGAGAATCGAGATGCTTGGTGATGACGCTGACTAAGCCTTACTAGTCTCCACGTCAGTTGGAACGTACCAACTCTCCCTCATTCCATCATGAGGTTTTCGCTTTCACTACTCTTTGCCGGCTTGTTGGCGGGTGTCTCTGCCTCGAACGTACTTGAACTTGGACCCGACAACTTTGACTCTGTGATTGGAAACGGAAAGCCCGGTCTCGTGGAGTTGTAAGTCAATTTCTCGTTCAATGAGAATCAGTGCTCCAACGCTGCATTGCCTTTAGCTTCGCGCCGTGGTGGTGAGTCTAAACGTAGTGGTTCAAACATGCCCGACTTACCGTCGCGTGACTTTACAGTGGCCACTGCAAAGTATGCGACCTCTCCCTTGTCATGCCATCCGTATCTAAATAGCCCCTTCAGAACCTTGCACCGATTTACGAACAGCTTGCTGATGCATTCTCGCATGCAAAAGATAAAGTTGTTATTGCCAAGGTAGACGCCGACGGCGAAGGTCGCCCCGTTGGTCAAAAGTATGGTGTCACCGGGTACCCCAGTGAGTGATTTCCCCAGTGCATCGTTGAACCGTCTGCTTCATTACTTGTCGCAGCTCTCAAGTGGTTCGATGCCCAAGGTAACGTCGAAAACTATGAGGGTGGGCGGGATCTTGATGCGCTGGCGTCATTGTAAGCGAAGGCGTACTCACGAATTGGAGATTTTATTGACGGCGATTGTATAGTGTTGCGACAAAGTCTGGTGCCAAGTCAAACATCAAGCCCCCGCCACCGCCTGCAACTTTGGTTTTGGATGCTCACACGTTTGATAACGTCGCACTGGTAGGTCTTATTAATGCTGCCGATTAGCTCTTGTTTAACGCGGGCCAGGATGAAACGAAAGATGTTCTCGTCACATTCACTGCCCCTTGGTGTGGACACTGCAAGAGCCTAAAGCCAGTCTACGAGGAGGGTAGGCTAATGCTTGTCTAGAGCGTGCGCTGTGTCTCAATGTTTTCATCAGTTGCCAAGGACTTCAAACCCGAAAGCAACGTATGTCTCGCATTCATTCAACATTTCGCGTCATAGTCTGACACCGCCACGCAGTGCATTGTGGCCAACATTGATGCCGATGCTGCCCTGAACAAGGAAATTGCGGGACGTTACGGTGTTGCGTCATATCCCACCATCAAGTTCTTCCCCCGTGATGGTAAAGATGTCGAGAGTTATGAAGGGGGACGCTCTGAGCAGGCGTTCGTCACCTTCCTTAACGAGCGCTGCGGAACTCACCGGGCTGTCGGCGGTGGTCTCAATGATGAGGTAAGTGGATTCCCTTTTAGTCCCTTTGCAACCTCAGATATTTGTAGGCCGGGCGTTTGGCGGAGCTTGACTCGACCGCTCAGAAGTTCCTTGCTGCGGCTGGAGATGCTCGCGATGCGATCTACAAGGAGGCCAAGGCACTGTCGGAGTCCCTCGGTGCTACGTCCAACCACTATTTGCGTGTGATGGAAAAAATTGTGAACACGAGCGAGGCATACATCGAAAAGGAATCTCAACGGTGAGTCGGCCTTGCGGTGTTTTTGCGTATGTGTGTGCCTTCTGTCAACGCTCTGACGTGTCTTGCGTACCGGTAGCCTCGCATCAATCCTAAGCAAGCGCACGCTGGCGTCTACGAAATTGGATGAAATCAAAATCAAAGCCAACATCCTCAGCGCATTTGTTCTTGAGAAGTCTGAGACCGTTATTGGTCGTGAAACAGATGAACTGTGATGTGTTTGGTCGCGCATCCTGCGTAGATATCGCCAGCATCTGCTGTTAATCTGTTCAGACTCTACTAATAACATGAACTTCCACGCCATGAATATCAGACGAAGATGCCGACACGAGGCAGATTGTGTGGACACGATGCAGTCACGCGACAAGTGCGGAATGCCATCTCAGCCGGAACTTGGCCTCATGCCACTTATCGATTGCCAGTGTTTCAAAGCGTGGGTGTCTTGATGATCAAACGGAATCTCGAATTATTTAAGAGCTTGTGGGGTTCTGGGAAACCATCCAGAGATAACTAACCACAGTGGCACCCACAGGCACCGACCACGAACCTCGGGGATAAATAGCGTGGCCGGCATACATCGATTCGAGCCACAACCCTGACCCACCCGCTTTCCAGCCATGTTCGACTCTGACGACGACGAACCATTTATCCCCTCGCCGCCTTCTGAACTCGAGGGATCTTCTTCTGACACGCAGCAACCACTCCCAGTACCCATTAGGGGCAGATCAAATATGCTGGATATCCCCCGACCGCTGCGCGCGGTGCGCTTCTCGCTACACAAAAACCGCTGGGCACAGACGTCCAACTGTGCCAGAGGCATCAAAGAGCCGCTTCCCTCGACCTTACGTCTCCTGACGTGGAACGTCGATTTTGCATCGAAAAGCCCCAAAAGGCGGCTTGGCGCGGGGCTCGAGTACATCCGACAGGATGTGTTCAGATGCAAGATGCCCAGTGAACGCCCCGAGCCGTGCTGTATCCTGCTTCAGGAGGTGTCCATCCATGCGTTTCCGCTTATCCTCACCAACGAGTGGGTGCAGCGGAGCTTCCTCGTCGTACCCTCGTCGACAGAAAAATGGCCACATGCTGCGACGTATGGCAACGTCACACTGGTCTCGCGGACGATCCCCGTCTGCGGGGCGTTTACCATTGATTTCAGCAACTCGGGAATGGCCCGCAACGGGCTCTTCGTGGACATCAAGTTGGCGATGCCAGCACCACGGCACGCCGCGCGTTTATCGGACGGAATAGTGCAGGTGCGGATCGCGAACACGCACTTGGAGTCACTTCCGCAAGGGGCACGTGCACGGCCGGAGCAGATGCGGATTATCGCGGAATCGTTGCAAGAGTATGATTTGCACGGGGGCCTGGTGGGCGGGGACATGAATGCGATCGGACCGTTGGATTTGAGGATCGCGGAGGAGGTAGGGCTGACGGATGCGTGGCAGGGGTCAGACGAAGACGAAGAGGGGTTTACGTGGGGATATCAGCCCCCGAGCCAGTACCCCCCTGCTCGACTGGACAAGGTGCTGTGGTTTGCACGGGGAGGGCTGGAGGTGGAGGAGCCGGTGCGTGTGGGTGTTGGAGCCAAGTACGGGTCGGGGGAGTGGATCAGTGACCACTACGGGCTGGTGACCAACGTGCATGTCGTGCGACAAGACTGATGGGTTTATTAAAAGATAACGCGATTCTTTTCTCGTGTACATCGGCTATCCCTGTATTCTTACGAGAGCGCTGCCGCTAACTAGTACTTGCTCGCCATCGTATTCTGCCTTGTCTGAGGCGACATGTTCTGTCGAGCGCGAATGCTCCCCCACTGTGATTATAGCAAGTGATATGCCCAAAATCAAGTTGGACGAGCGTCCTGGTCAGCTGGGTGCCGTAACTTGATGACGTAACAGGAAGTAAACAAATTTGGGCGGAGACATAAAATGGGACGGCGGTCGCTTCGACATTTTCCGCAGGTTGTCCTGTTCTCAGCTTTGTCTCCTCCCCACTCGACTACCTCGTCATGAAGTCCGCCGTTGCTGCCATCGCTCTCTTCGTCGCTGGTGCTCTCGCCCAGTTCACGATCAACACTCCGTCAGTGCTCCCTGCAACGTACCCCCGCCTGTCCTTACCGTGTTTTGTGCTAGTTCCAACGTCGTCGAGTGTCAACCCACTCTGATTTCCTGGAGTGGAGGAACCTGTGAGTGTTCCTTCGCGTCGTTATACTTCTCCGGCATTGATCTGTTCTGCCCTAGCACCCTACTACTTGGTATGTCGGACAACACGTTTCTTCCGAGTTACTGATTTCCACGTGTCACTATCTACCCACAGAGGTGAGCCTCTGTCCATTGTAACCCTCGTGTCCGTCGCTTATTTGAATGCGAAACAGCATCCTTCCTGGCGCCTCGCCTAACGGTGCTGCCATCGAGACCTTCCCTGAGACTAGTAGTACCTCCCTCACCTGGACAGTCAACATCGCTTCTGGTATGTTCTTACTCCTGATTTGTTTGTGAACTCGCAGTCAACACTCCGTAGGCACAAGCATTGGCTTAACTCTGCGTGACGCCAGCGGTCTAGTTGCACAGACCGCACCCTTCACCATCGCAGCTGGATGTATGGCATTTCAATTTTTGTCTGGTCCTATCTGATGACATGGTTTGTAGCGTCGGATTCGTGCTTGAACACGACTTCTGGTATGTAGGAAACGTCGCCTGGTATCGCAGGTGCTGATATTGTGTACAGTTGTTCCTGGCCCTACTGTAGCAACAACCGCTGCTGGAACCACGGCTGCAGCCACTACTGGCGGCGCTTCGTGAGTTTATTATCGGTATCATAGGCGACGTCAACTAATGGTGTTGCAGTGTCAGCACTGGTTCGACGGGCACCTCAGCCGCTGCTTCGGCCTCGGCCACCACGGGTGCCGCGTCTGCCAACGTTGCACAATTTGGCGCCGCTGGTATCGTTGGTGTCGCCGTTGCTGCTCTCTTCCTCTAATGCCCCGCAGGGGACTGCCCGGTACCCCCGAAAAGGCTGATACCTGTGCTTGATTTTGTAAATGATACACTTTCTGGATTTTCGTTTTTGCTTCATACATTACGCGAACTGCTGTCGTGGAAGAGTTGAGCCTCTGCACGGCATTCTACGTCAGATTAGTTAGTATTTAGTGGATGAACGTTCGTCTGACGTGTTTTTTTGCTTCTAATGATTTTTTTTTTCGGATTTTAGGAGATGCTTGTTGTCATTATAGCACGCAACGATTCTTACGATCCGAAAGCCAAGCTTTATTTTGTTCTCATGTTGGTCATTGCGTAACGGCTGTCGATCAAATGATCGGTGTTTGTGTGGTCGAAAGCGGTCGAAAGCGATGATACATTCTGTCCCTTCATTCAGCCTTTCTCGTTGAAGTTGCGCTTGAGTTTGTGGGTTCCCGCAGCGGGATAACCTACGCCTCTGCCCAGCGGACGTTTCAGCCCCGTTTACTAGTGCACTGTATAATGCTATGTCCCGGCCAACTTGAAATGATCCAGAAATTCTTTCCCATCCAGAGGTTATGGAATGTTGGCGGATGGGAACGAGCTTCTAAAAATGGACACCGCATTCAGATTCACTAGGGTAAGTCATTGCGTTTGACCACCAGGACGAGACTCCGCCCTCGAAGCGTCCGCTGGGTAGGAGCTTGGGGACAACCATACTTCGATGAATGGACCATGGATGTTGACGTTTTCTATGGTGTCTCGTCGAAAGCTCATGTGAGCTCCTATGAAAGATCTGATCGGTCGTTTGGAAGCAAACGACTTTACACCACTTGCATCATACAGACCTCGATCTCCACCTCGAGCACGGATGTTTTAGCCGCCCTTACCGCGGCGCATGAAAACGACACCGACCTATGAACACGTTCTGCACCGACCTTGGTCCCCTGCTGCAGGAGACGCGCCAGACACGCACGACAATCAGACTCGGTCGCTTCCGATCCGGGTCAGCTCGAAAACTGTACTTGACGCCGAGTGGTCCGGGGGCTAGATTCGCTGAGACCATATGGCAGGGATCTCCCCCAACGTCCTGGTCTGGGCGATATAGAACAAGGACTGGCGACCCCCGACGAGGATGGGCGCTAGTGTGATGTTTGGGTTAAGCAGTCCGCCCCAATGCATGGATGTCGCGACGTAATGCACATGCTCGATGCTGGCTTTGGAGCGCCTCGCCGGCTGCGGCTTGAATACCGCCCAGACTAAGGGGGAGAAAAAGGTCGTCCGAGTCCCTCGATGGCAGCCGCCTTGGCGTCTACGGAGAAGGATTGGAAGAGACGCTGGGAACTGAGGGCTTCGGCTCGGACATGTCACTCTTGTTTCAAAGTGGAGTGGCTGATCCGCTCCCGAGTCCGGCGGGTCGCCGTCTGTTCAGGCCCGAGATCTCTGTCATATGGCCAAGAGTATGATCGGTCGCGGCCTTAGGCCCGAAAAGGACAATAAATGGTAATGTAAATCGTTTCCCTTTGCGCTCGATCTTGTTCGGTGGATATTGCGACACAAGACATGCTAATAAACCTGTCGCTGTCACTGATCATGGATAATGTTGCGTTTTATTTCATATCCGTTACTAGCACCAAGGCATCCAACATGTGGTATAGCAATAGCGTACGTTTGGTCTGTCGCATCTTACCCACTCGCCGCCAGCCCCGATGACGCCCCGCACTGTGATCCACTGGAAGACCGCCCACCCCGCTTCGTCCCCACCTACCAACGATTTGTTGGTGTTTGGCGCGTCGTCCAAGTCAACGGTTGACTTAGTTTAGTTTTTTATTTATTTATTTTCGACGGAGGTTTGGGAGACGACCGCGCTCTTTGACAGCGAATAACTTGCATCTCGAGATATGCGGGTGAAGAGGCTGCAACGATGTCGATCGAACGACAACAATCGCATACGTACTCCAAACACCCCTTTACCCAAGATCGCCCCAAGAAGACCTTTGAGAGGAATATTTTGAACTTCACGAAAGACATGGTGCGCCTCGATTCGCAGTCTCGAGGATCCGCTGTTGTAAACAGACCAAAGTCCATTTTCCCACTTGTATTTCGATGCGCGACACGCACATACACTTACCACCACCTACTAATTTGGGGCACGGCTGCATCTTTGATCCATACCTCGACTGCATTGCGCGGGCAGTGAAAATCCCCCCACCCTCTACTATCCACCACTACCCGACGCGACGAATGAAAGAAACCACGAAATACGGCACCTCTACCACCCTATAATGCACGAGCAAGTTAGACTCTGGACGCAGTCGCACGATCGGACGAGACGAACCGGGCCCACATTCATTCGAACTATCGGTGAACTGTCATGCTCCAGTCTAAGCCAATCCCATCGGTGAGCACCACCTCCACATGAACGCGGTTGGAACGCACCCAAGACCAGGCGATTCGGATTCGTTGCTCATTACCACGACACATCCCGGATGCTCAGAATCGCCCATCCGAACGAATCCGATGCAGTTACGATGAAGAAAGTAGTCTTTTGACGGCCCATATGCAAACATTTTCCGGACTGTAAGCAGTTGTCTAATCTTGTCCGAGGTCGCTTGGTCAAAACAGTCTTGATTAGGGTACAGGTCTCCGTAAAAGACACAGCTGAAGAGGGGAAAGTCCACATGAGAAGTAAACAACGTTTCGAAGATGGTACCGCTTACGGAAATCCGTCGCAACGTAATAGGATGAGGGCGTATGCCTGAACTTTGAAGTTTGTGTCCACCTAAAAATGCCAATCGATCAACCGGGAACGTTCAGAAATGTCAAAGGACGAACCCAGCTCTCCAAGGTTTGACCGATTTGCTGAATTACCCCTTTAGTGGAAGCATGAGACAATACAAAGATGCGCTACTGCTCACAGTGCTACCGGTCAATTGGCATTGGTGGGATCATAGAGGTCAGGAGATCCGTCACTCACTCGTGATTGTCCACAAACGTAACAGCATCCCCTGGCCTAATCGCGACAAGGGAATTGTCGAGGATCCGTCGGAGGTCATAGGATGAGCCTGCCTTGCTGGCCTGATGAAAGTTCTCGTGAAGCGGCGCATCAAAGAACGCTGTCTGACATCGCACTTTAGCCTTGCCGGTGAGATAGGCTCGACAAATGCTGCACCTGTCCTTGGCAAGCTCGGATGTAAGGCAGTATCTTCTGCACGCTGTGTTCCACTATCTGTAATTGGATCGTAAGCGGAAGGAACAATACTAACTTTGCGGTCCAATATTCTGCCACGACAAACATCCCCTCCCTGTTTTGCACGCCACGAGTCCTTTGAATCTAGAGTAAACAGGGTCCGTGAGGATGTGGAACCACCAGACTTGCGTTCGGCTCTCACAAACTCGAGAAGGAAGCTTCGGTCCATGTGCTTGATGGCATCCAACCTAAATCCACTTCCGCCCGTTACCTAGTGTGCGGGATCAGAATAGACACGAGAAGGCTGCCAATTGCAGTTACACACATCGAGGATCCACGAACCCCACGCATACAGGTCATCACGCACCGCAGGGTGCCGATGATTGATCTGGATATTATTCACACAAACCGTTATTAGGTGGCCCCTCGGGATCCCATTCACATACGAACATCAATCCCGAGAAGATAATCATAGTTCCCTAGCTCAGTGTCGACCCGGGTTGACCAACCTTTATGATTCTGGCTCGATATGCGATAGATTCCATGGGTCTGAGTCAGATCATCCCAATCAAGTCCTGTGAGGGCTGAGGGAGTCAAAGGTGACATTCGTGGTGAAACTAACCTGAAAAGTGTTCATGGGTCCACTTCATCCTGCTATACTGCCATAAGAGTGTTAGCATGTTTCGAGTCAATGCATTTATCATGCTCACCTTGCCTTGTCGTCCGGGGAAGTCGAACGCTGTCCAGCCCTACCAGAGCTAGAGCGAAATACTCAAAAGGGAGAACGTCCACGTACTTTGATTTCACGCTCCGGTTCCAGAGCACGCAACCGGTTCTCTGGATCCACGCGCACGGCGGAAAACGTTTCTGGCCTATCAGCACCAAGTTTATGCTGGTGCACTCAAGAAGTAAGAGCAAGCTCAACAAAAAAAGGCCCAGAAGAATCACGTTGAGTACAGCATCTATTATGACGCCAATGTTGTTTCGACGTGCTGCAGAGCAAGCTTTGAGGAGCTCCTCCCGGGTACCCCACCTGGTTGGAACGGTCCCTCTCTGGTCGAACTCTCCTATGTCCCACTGGGGGTGCAGTGGATCAAATGGATGAAGCAGGACGCAGCTATAAGTTGAAGTTAAACATACCAGATCGTAAGCATCATATCCTGTGGATTGCTGTTACACCGTCAGCAACGGACATGTCTAGCGCAAATAAATCACGACCTTGCCACCCATTGCTTTACTTAGCGGGGGCAACCATACTTGTGTGAACCCGAGCCCCGCGAGACGGGGCAGCTCGCTTTCGAAGTGCTTCCACCAACTCATGTCAGGATGTTGGGCATCCCATATGAAGAACTGGATCTGATCTCCTATTACGCGCTGAATTTAATGACCCTCGAAGCGCCAAACTGACCATCACTGGATTTTGGGAACTCTTGTCCGGGCCTAGTCGCATTTGAGGTAGTGCAGGACTGACGAAGCTAAGCCGTAGGCGGTCAAACCACGATACAATGGTTGTGCTCATGTTCGTTCGTGTTCGAAGTGCAAAGTCCCTATAGAGTGATATTAGCGAGTGGGAAGGCAAGTTTCAAACTCCGCATGGTACTTGAAGACGCTGATGCTGACTTTCTCTTCTCTCATCCGAACCGTTTACTTGGCCGCCCTGCACGCCTTTGTTGTTGGGTATGCGTTCCGCATATCGATAGCACACGGGAACCGTGACACTACGTAGGTTGGCCTATAGAAGAAAGGCCAATATAATCGCTCTGATCACGAATATTCACGTTGAGAAGGGTTTCATGACTTGGCAACATCATACATGCCTACATGTAAAGCATCGCGTAGGAAGGTCATACGAACATATCATACTAAATCTACAACCCGGATATTTGTAATACCTACCCTTTACTTGCTCTTCCTAATCGTCGGGGAATAACATCCGTCTCCTTCATGGGTGAAAGCTGCGTTGGTATACCCAACCCTTCCCCAGTCTAGTGTAACGCCCGCGTTAGTAGCCACTCCATGGTGAGCGGGAACAGGAATACCTGTCCCAGTACATTCCAGTCGAATGTTGTCGGTTGAGAACCGCCAAATAGATTTATCTTCCGTTTTTTCTTCTTCGGCGCTGCATCCGCTTCCATCGCCGCAGCGTCGTCTGAATCCTCCTTGGGTTGCGATGATTTGGCTTTGGATTTTTTAGGGGGATCTGGCGCAGTACGTTTCTTAGGGTTCGCCTTGGTTTTCGGATGCGCTTCGTCGGCGTTGTCGCTCGGGGTTTTCTTCGTCTTAGCAGCCTTAGCCTTTGTCGGTTCCCTCGTTTCTGCATCTTTTTCTGTGTCCTTTGTTTTCCTCTTCTTCTTGTGCTTCTGTACCTCTCCCATTTCGTTATCGCTTCCGCCGCCATCGTCATGCACTGCCTTTTGTTTGCCTTTCGCTTTTGTACTTCGCTCAGGAGCAGCCGACGGAGCGAGACGAAAGTCGACAATCTCGATATCACTATCCTGAAGCTCAGGGATAGGATCGGGTTGTTTCACAGGGCGTGGCTTTGGTCGTGGTTTAGCAGGAGCGTCGGCATGTCTACTGGAAGATGGTTTAGATGTAGACGCCGGTTTGCTTGTCTTGCCTTTGACTTTAACTGGCAGGGTGGGCGTAGAAGGCGAAGAGGGTGCTGCCTCCAGCTCCTCGTCTGACTGTGCTAGTTTAGGTGGGTGTGGTGCTTTCTTATTCGATGACTAATGATTATCGAACATGAGCGCACAAATGGGAGGTAAAATGAACAAACACAGAAACTTACCTCAAGCTTGGAGGTAGCCAACAACTGCGCTTGAAGTTCAATGATTTTCTGCTCCAAGGTAGTGATCTGCACCTGTGCATCGGTCGACCGGGTCTCCGCTGCCTCTCGGGCTGTTGTTTGCTCTTGAGCTTCCACCTACGAGATGATTACTCTGACGAGCTCAGTGGGCTTCAAACACGATATCCTACCTTCCATTCCTCAAGAATTTCCTTGAGTTTGTCAACACGGTCCTTCTGCTTCTGAAGCTTTGCTTCGAGCGCCTCAGTTTCGCCAGCACGCGTCTCGAGCTCGCTGATACGTCTCTTCGTCTCCCTGAGTTCTTGCTCAAGTTCAACCTTCTTCTTCCTTGCCTCCTCAGCATCAGCATCCTCTCCCTTCTTTAAGCTTTTCCAGTTCGCGAGTTGCGTGCGAAGTTGAGTAGTTTCGTCCTGAACAAGCTCGAGAGAACGCTTGAGAGAGGTAACTTGAGCCTCCAGAGCATCTCGTTCTGTGGTGAGACGAGTAAGCTTGGAGGACGTCGCGGTGGACGTTGCCGTTGCATCTGCATGAGCCTCTCGAAGGCGTCGGAGATCGTCCTAGGGATGTGATGGGAGCCTCGTGAAAACATTCGGAAGAATAGTCTAGTGGTGAGCGTACCTCGACTTGTTCACGCTGTCTGTGCGCAGCCTGCATTTCAGCCGTTTTCGATTTTACCTCTTCAGCGAGGGCTGCAGACCGCGCCTTTAGCTCTTGTGCGGACTTCTCGCAGTAAGTTCTCACTTCCATCGCTTCGTCTCGGAGCTCCTCGACGTGATCGATCTGTGCCTCGAGCTCAGCCTCCCGTGCCTGGAACATTGTAATCTTGTAATCCCTTTGCAACCTTTTGAGTTGCTCCTTTCTCGCGGCCTCCTGCATTTTGAGCACAGCAACACGCTCGTCGTGCAAAGCACACGCGACGCGGTATTGTTGTATTCGATGACACGCCTGCATCGTGTCACATCCTTCAGCCCAGGCCTTCCTCTCGTCCATCCATTTCTGACGTTCACCCATCCATGTCTTGCGGTCCCCCTCCCAGGACTTGCGTTCGGCGTTGAGGGCAACGATATCAGCGGCGGATTTGGAGATATCCTCGTCGAGCTTTTTGTTTGTCTGCTCGAGGGAACGGTTCTTCTGGACGAGGTCGTTGATATGCGCGAGCTGCGACGCGACCATGGCTTCGTGGGGAGTGGCGGTCGAGCCGGTGGCGGTTGAGGAGGTAAGTATCGACGTAGTCGCCGTTGAGACGGGAGTAGAACGCAGCGGCGTCGGGGCGCGTCTTGCCTGAGGAACCCCCGAGAGAGACTTGGTTGATTTGACCGGTGAACGCGTGATCATATTGCGAAAAGACAAAGATCACGGCAGACAAGAAAGAAGAAAGGTGCGCTATATTACCTAGAACGTGTCAGTATCTCGTCTGCAAGGTAAACGCGCCTCTGTGACGGGTCCCGGCCAACGCGAGCAGACGAGCTCATCAACGCTGCAGCACAACTTGAAGGAGCTCGATTATGTAATCCAGGTCCAATTAATGGACCATGGGACCAACAAAGTAATATAACATGTCCTCCGAAATGAACAGTCGGGGACGGGCAACCCCAGTGTGATCTCCATACAAAGAGGAATGGAACATTATGGTATGTTACAGTCATAGGCCCACTGTGGAAACATGTGCACCTCACTTCACCTTCGTTTGCTATGTATGCCCCAGTACGGGCATTGGTTTATACGCCTCCTCCAGGTATTGGATTTCTTCTGCCGACAACTTTACGTCGACGCCCGCTTCAACCATTCATCAGATCTTGGAAATTGCGGTTCTAGTCAGTGGAAAACGTACCAATAATGTCATGGAGGTTAGCCAGACTAGTGGTGCCAACGATGGGAGCGCTAACGCCTACAGTTAATGCACCAGTTAAACAGGTAGTAAAAGAGACACGTAGAAACTGGGACAAACCGTCTTTGGTGAGGATCCATGCAATCGCAACTTGCGCCATACTCACACCCTTCTTTGCTGCTACTTCTTGCACTCTAGGTTACCCGAGTGAACACACGGTAAGTGATAAAAGTTAACAAAGACCACACCGGTTGATAATCGTTTCGTACGACGAAGCAGTTGTATAACTGCCGATTAACCTGGCGTGGATCAGAAGTAAGACCTTTCAACTTGAAGATCATGACAATTACCAGTCATTCTGGCCTCGGTTAGTTTGTTGGCCTAGTGGTCTGGTAAGTGCGCCACGAGCGAGTGGAGACCAAGGGATCGAGCCAACACCAAACATCTTGAGTGTGGGGAACATTTCCCGCTCTTCTTCACGGTACAGGAGACTGTAGTGGTTCTGCATCGAGATGAAAGGCGTAAGCTTATTCGTGATTGCATAGTCTGTTTAAAGCTTAGCGACCCCCTCGAACCCATGTGTGTGTGTTAGTTCTCACTCTGCATGGCCTGGACTATGAATCCAAGCGTGAATGCAGACACACCTTACATGGTGAAATGCTTACACTGGTATGCCCAGCAAGAACTCATTCCGATGTAACGGACGTAACCCGCTTTGACGACATCATGAAGGGCTTGCATCTGGATCGATTTGAATTGGAATTGACGGGAGGCTCACAAATCAATGGCGTACTTACGGTCTCTTCAATGGGCGTCTCCTGGTCAAATCTATGGCCTTGAGGGTCGTTAACGAGCAGCAGTTTCCGCACCTGCTAAATACTCACATTGAAGGAGGTCGAGGTAATCAAGTTGAAGTCGTTCCAGACTCTTCTTCACACTTGCGAATATATGTTTGCGACTCAATCCATGTTGGTTCACGTAACCGTTCTGATCAGGATCCTTTCGACCGGCGATTTGATTGATGCTATACTGGCGGCCAACGACATTGTAGACCTGCAGGGGCTCGGGTTACTAGTGACATACTTAGTCATCAGATGCAGCTTACCTTTGTCATCACAACAATTTCATCACGAGGCAGGTTGAGTCGTTTGATCGCCCGTCCGAGAATGACCTCCGAGTAGCCATTCGAGTAGGTCTAGAGCGGTTCGGATAAATGGAAGAGGATATGACAGATAAACTCACATCAGCGGTATCAAACGTCTGGACTCCAGCTTCGTATCTGTGCACTCCAAGGGCTAAATCGCGACGACTAGGGATATCTATTGCGATACTTACGCGGCCTTTATATGTTCAACGGCTTCCTCCTCGCCCAAGACCCACTCCTGCCACCCCTTATTACCGTACTGCATGGTCCCGAGGATGATCTTTGAGACCTTCAATCCTGAATTTCCAAGCCTCGCTGATATTTATCGGATGATAATGTATCCCGAGCTAGTACGGATCCAGTCAACTCACCATACGGAATTTTCCTAGTGGACGACATTGCTGGTTCGTGCTGATGATAGTAAGCAACACAGTTCAAGTCGTAGATCAACCCCGTATCATGCATACCGTGCCGTTTTATGTGTTCAAGAAACTTTCAAGTTCTCACTGCCCTAGTAACATTGAAATAGTAACTTCCCGACCTGGCGCCTGACTCGGTGTCGAGCGAATCGGAGTCGACCCCTTTCAAGAAGATCATCACTGAGAGCTTGTAGCGCCAAGAGCTAAATAATTCACGCTGTCTCGGTGTTGTTATTGTTCTGGGACTATGTAGAATGGACGTGGTCCAGGGCTACTGGGTCTGCAGTGACAGCTGGCACCCTGCACAAAACTTGATGTTGAAGGGTTAACTTAGGGAAAGATGGTAGGATAGATAAGATTCCTATCTCGAGACGTAATCTCGTGTGAAAGGACTTGCCAGTGAAGGGCCCAACGTGGGGGGTGACAGGGTGTCGGCGGCTTGACATTACGCCCAGAGGAAGAGGGTGGACACGGGGTAAATCCGGAATATTCTAACCATTTTAGCACCCATAACTTTTCTCTGTGCTCGCAATCGCAGACCATGGCACCACCGACTAGGCTGAGGCCCCATCTCGACGACCTCTTGCAGAAGAACCTCGAACTCGAGCACGTAGTCGCTGACCTACGGCACCAGCTCACACAGTCCTCCGCGAAATGGGCTGACGAACGAAAGACATTAGCGGTGGGATGCGACTCCCTCATGGCATCCTTTGCGAAATTTCGTGCACGGCTGGACGTCCACCCTTCGGATTGGGGTGACTCGGAGGGAGAGGTCGAACAGAACCTTGATGCAGGAAGACAAAGCGAGGAAAGAGGCGAGGTTGATAATGGCATGTTTGAAACGGAGAGAGATCAGGGATCGTCAGTGGCAGAGGATCTTCACGAGAGGTGCCGTGCTCTCGCTGGCGAACTTCGGGTAAGAGAAGGCGAATTGGAGGAGTCCCGGAGGAAACATGAAGCAGCTGAGGTATAGTTCGGGACTCCCGTATCGACCGCCTGGTGTGCCTCACACTGAACGAATCTTTCAGAAGGAACTACAACATGTCCAACGATTGTTGGATGCTCAGAGCGAACAACTTCGAGTAGCCCTTGCCACCGTCAAGACAGATACCGACAATAAACCTCCCCCAGAGCGTACACCTGACGATACATCGGCACGAGCTAACCCTTCCAGTGGGCTCGAGAACACGCTCGAAAAACTTGACTTCGCAAATCAGGAGATAAGTCGGCTCAAGCTACTGCTGCAGGAATGGAAGAAATACGGAAGCGACTGGAAACGGGACGCTCAAATAGCGCGAGCCCGGGGATCTGAACTACAACTGCGGGAGCATGAGCTCAGCGCCCAGGTTAAGGCAGCAGACGAGAGCAGGGCTCTTCTGGAAACGGAAATCCGAGGTCTGACCAGTGCACTTGCAGACCAGACAGTTCGTTCTCCATATTTTCTGAGACATGCTGCGATACGCATATCCTGTTTTCTAGGCAGCAGTGGAGGATCAACGTACTGCTTGTCAAGAGTCTGTAAACCGAGTTCACGATCTCGAGGCCATGGTCGCGCTCCTCCGAGCTCAATTATCACCCGAGCAGCTTGCCTCCTTTGACTCTGAGCAAAACCAACCTACAGCCGGACCTTCAAGCTCGACCCAGTCTCCGACGGTAATAGCTATCCATCCGTGGATTGAGGGATCGTGTCTCACACATCTGTAGCCGCACGCAGATACAAACGCCAACAAACGTAGCGACATGATCGTGTTGAAAATTCCATATCACGTAAGTATTACTTTACCCGTCTGATTGCTCGACATACCCGTCTCATAGAGGCGAAGAAGTCCATCAGAAAACCATCTGCGGAAAATAATGGGCGCCAGGATGAACAAACCGTGGGTGGTCAACGTTTTCTTGTACACTTTTGTCGGTTGCACACACAGGAAACTAGGTGGCTTCTTCGTCACAGCAATCTCCCGCGACTCGGAGCCCATCCATTCCTGTGAGCTCTGTGCCACAGAAAAGCAATAATGCTCTGGGTTTCAACCCTAGTCACTTTGAAGTTTGCATCCATACATGCAACCCGCTTCTGTGCCGAAATGATTCTCGATCCTTTCTGTGGCCCCGCAGGCAACCTTCTCTACCGCGTCATGTTCTTTCGACGCACAAGCACTATCGTTGTACGCCTGATTGTCCAGGTCATCGGCTTTTAAATATGCCGCTAGTAGATGCCATGAAGGAACCTCGAAGAGCCAAGTGTCGCCCACCAACGGAGGCGGAGCTTGCTTTGGCGGCAGAGGAGGCTAGGAGGATACCTCCCAGTGAACGAGCAGACGAGGCAGGCACTGGGGTCGAGGGGATAATTGGGAACGAAGGTTCAGGAGAGCCCGAGGAACCCGAGGAACCTGAAGGAGGGCCAACACGGGAGGAAGAAGTCCAGGAAAGGGGAGAGGGACGGCCATCGCGAACGATTGCTCTTTCGGCGATGCTGGGAAAACGCCTGCGGTCGCGTATAACAGATGGCGAGGAGCCTCAGCGCGCTATGAAACGAAGATCACGGATTTCCAAATGATTTAATTACGGAAAGCAGTCCGACTCTGTAGCCACTGCATGTGTAAAACATTACAAAGATACATTGTATCTGTGATACTCTTTTACGGGCCATGAAGCGAAATGAACCCCTCGTCTGGTCCAACTCTCCCGGTGCGTCTCCGAATGTCTGGAGACATACTGCCCATTCCACCCGTTGTGCGAGGGTCACCATAGAAATGGCCCGGAGGAATTGCATTGAATGTTGGTGGTTGATGCTGTGGGTGACGGGGAGACCCATAACCATAGTTGGGTTGAACTGCAGAGGTAGAAGGATTTCGAGCGATCCGAGGGGACTCGTGGCGGAAGTCCGGAGGCTGCATTGAACCCGGACGTGCGGGAGCTTGGATATGGTCCTCCTCTTGAGGACGTTGCTGTTTCAACACTTCGAGGAGCGGGGTAGGGTCGTAGTAGAGAGCTGACCCAAAGTCGACTTGGAATCTACCAAACATCAGATACTTTCATATGACGGAACTCCGATGGTTCTACTGACTGCTGCGTCCCCACGTCCCATTGGGGCCCCCTTTGTGCACGAGCGCTGGTCAACAATGAATTCCATTCTGAGGCAGCATCCTACAGTCGAAATTCACACCGATCAGTACCATGCCTTGCACGTTTTGGGGATGGACCGACGATGGATTGTGCCAGACTGCCTGCTGGTGGATCATTGTTATGTTGGTAGCGTACGCGAGGCCGTTGCTTCGCAGACTTGGCAGGGTATTCTTTCCGGACGAGATTTTCGACCGACAGGCTGAATTTGAGACCTATACGCTGAGCGCCATGTCGAGGAACCTTGATCACGAGAGTTTTAGCTGGTTTTCCCCGAGCCATCGCAAACTAATTTGTCTTGTCCTGATGGCAAGGGTGGAGCAGCTTGTGACTTTTTCCACCTACTATCACTATGCCTCGATATGGCAGTCAAGGACTCATCGCCTCGCCGCAGCGTCCGACTCACCGCAGAGATATCCTTGAAACCGGTACCGAACAAAGAGCACGCGGGTTGACAGGCCGGGAGTTGTCTATCACACCGAGAATACACCGTCAACTCGGAAGCGAATACCAGTGACGTGTGGTTACGGTCTCAGCTGATTGAGGACGGGGTCGCCAGGCCAAGTACTGATATTAGCACTCTCCCCCATCACGATCATGGCCAGCCCACGTCTGCACGCACTCTCCAGACACACCCTCCGTCAGCTCAAGTTCATCATCCCTGGCGCCACCATCACGTTTCTACTCAACACCCATCGCATCCTCTTCGGCTTGCTTTCCACGCCCAATGCTAGCCCAGATAGCTGGTCGAGGTAGGTCACCTGCTCATACAGCCCTGCTCTGACTGACCGGGAATAGAATCGTCGCGCTCATTGCATCATGTCTTGGCGGGCTCGTAGTCCTCTTGTTCCTCTATGTTTTACTCGTGCACTGGTTTCGAGGGGTTGAGCCGGACGTGAGTCCTCACAGCTATCCGCCCTGCTGTTTCCTCAGACTCTTTCATAGTACCGTTCATGGAGGCAGTCTGGCGTCCTTTCGCGCGTAATTCCAACTCTTACCGCCGCCATCGTCGCCGGCTGGTCACTACTTTCCATCACGCTCGGGAAATGGACAAGTCTAGGATACTTGAAGGGCACCATCGGAGGTAATTTCTACTGTGCTCTGCTATTACACCCACCAATTCCGAATGCAGCCTCTGGATTATATGCCCTCGTCTTTGGTTTGATGGGCCTGGTACCCGCCCCGATCCGTCGGTCATGATCGCAATTTGTCTCCGACCGATCCAACTTTCTCTACCGTTCAACGGCAACTTGGAATGCAAGCACACGATTATTCATGTTGTGGTATCTATTTCATCTGTACAGCTATTCTTCTGTGTTGTTCCGCAGCGTGGTATCATTGAGCAATCTGACTCAAATGACGGCGAAATATAACGCAATCCCTCAGTTGCCGGTTTGCTCTACAAAGTATGTACGCTAATATGATGTGTCCGCGCGAATGGCATTCCGCGTTTCAAATTTCAATGCAGTGTGTCCGCAAGGCGGACTTTTCTGACCCACCAGGATTATGTAAATATCCAGAGCCACACGGACTGACATTAACCCTACTTACGAAGTGCACTGGCATGGTCTACTGGCTGGTCTAGTACAACGGGCTATTTTGTAATTATGCCCCTGGTGCATCATGCGTAGCCAATTCTGAAACTGCACACGTACCCAGTATGACATTATGCATGCCCATATGTCCGCTGATCATGATCCACTGGCATCATTGTTCCTTGGTTTGTAATTAAACGTTGGAGGACCGGGCAGTTCGGGCCAGATGATGCCGGGCATATCAGGCTCCTGTCGTCCACTATCCGACTCGGAGAGATGCGGGTGCAAGGGCTTCGGTGAGTATGCGAAACATTTATGACACGGAGGTATTCGGTGCACTCACACAAGTTCCCATTTCCTTGACAAAACCAGCACCGGTAACTCACGTCATGTCATCCAGTTCATTCACTCGTATCGTTCTCCGAGAACGCCCTAAAGCAGAAATCCTCCCTGACACCTTTGAATCACAGACTGTTTCAAAGGACGCCCTGAAGGCGGGGGCAGGAGAGGTTGTTGTTCAAGTGACATATCTCTCCCTCGACCCCGCTATGCGAGCGTGGCTGAAGGACACGCGTAGCTATATCCCTCCTGTTCAGATCGGCGAGGTTATGCGTGCCCTCGGGTTGGGTATCGTCGTGGAGGTAGGAGAGGGAAGTGTTTTCACCAAAGGAGATGTGGTATCCGGCACGCTCGGTACGTATGGTGTTACCTTCTATCCCCAATTCCTGATTTTGATGCATCTAGGCTGGACTGAATTTGTCGTTTTGAAGGACAAAGCGCTGCAGAAGATAACGTGAATCCCGAGGACTCACCTGCAAACCTTGGGGCTGACATATTAAAGTCCCCTTCCAGGTACCACCCCACTGGATTTTTTAAACACACTTGGCATGCACGGTAGGACCTATTGTTAATAACGCGGTTTATCTTACTTGATCTATCAATTCCAGGCATGACTGCCTACTTCGTGAGTGGTGCGACGAGTATCTTCATCCGGGTAGTGATCCGGAACGATTGCAACAGGGCCTCCATGACGTCGGGAAGCTCAAGGCTGGCGAGACTCTCCTGGTGTCTGGTGCGGCAGGCGCAGTCGGATCCCTCGTCTGCCAGCTCGGAAAACGTGCTGATGCAAAAGTTGTGGCGCTTGCCGGGAGTGACGACAAATGCGCCTGGCTTGAGAACGAGCTAGGCGTTGACGTGGCTTTGAACTATAAGCGTAGCACGTTCAAGGAGGATTTCAAGAACACCGTCGGATATCTAGACGTCTTCTTTGACAATGTCGGTGGAGAAATTTTGGATCTGGCGTTGAAGTACTTGAACAAGGGTGCGAGGATAGCGCTGTGCGGTCTGTGCAGTTTTCCATGTGCAAAATCTGGGTTTGCTGACCATGTCGTTCCAGGGGCCATCTCTGCCTACAGTATGTTGACCATGTTAACCTCTCTTGGATGATGCGCTTATCCGTCGTCCAGATTCACCAACGCCTCGTGGCCTTCAAAACTATACGAGTGTCATCACTCAGCGAGCCAAGATCCAAGGTTTTATTGTGTACGTTCGTTCATTTCCACATCTCACGTTGTGTGACTCACGCTGCATAGTTTTGACTATGCTTCGCAGTTTCCCAGAGCAATCGATGATCTAGCTGCCGGCCTGGCTGATGGCACGATCAAACGAAAGTTCCATATCGTCAAGGGGTTGGAGAATGCACCAACAGCACTACCCATGCTGTTTTCCGGAGGTAACACTGGGAAACTGTAAGTCTACCTTCTATCCTCAAGCTCGCGGACTCTACAATGCAGATCGGATAGAGTCGTCCAAGTCTCCAGCGAACAAGCCTCTCAACAGTCAAAGTTGTAAGGTCATTCGATCTTTGAGCTTTCTTGTCTGGGGCACCTTTGACCAATAACACAGCGGAATTTCGACAACCCGGTTTCGCTACATGCCTAGAACAAGAAATTTACTGTACATAGTAGATCATGAAATTCGTGCGGTCCACGCCGAGGTCGTTCAGATGTCATACCAGTTACCCTTTCCAATGAGAAGTAAAAATTTCCCTACGCGAGTCATTAGATTTCCATCCACTAACATCTTTGAAGCTGACCACTAGACGTTTCTGGCGTCGACCTCCGTAATATTGCCAATGGGTTTCTCGTCAAACGATCTCGAAGAGGTCGTATCTTCTTGCGGTCCAAGCGCTGAGAGATAGCCTGCTGGGACAAGACCATTGTCTTCGTGGTACATCTTGTGTGCCCTGAGGAACGCAACATGGTGTGGGGTTAAGGCTATCGAACGGACACGGATTCACGTCAGCTTCTTGCTTGCACCTCTGGATGAGAACTCGAAGTACGTACTTCTGGAGGAAGAGCTGAGGAAAGCATCGTAAAGGAAGAACGCGAGGATCGTGGCCGGGATGTTCGTGAGTGCGGAAATCGCAGCGTATGGGCCACCTGCAGCCTGGGGGCCCCAGATGGTCATCGCCATCATACGCCCACCGACGTCACGCGCTGTGTTTGCGGCAACTAGAAGCGATGGATGTGATAATCAACAAGCGGGGTTTCTGTCGACGACAGAGAAGGCACGTACTTGCTGCTGGGGCGTATCCCCATATGGCCATGCCACTTTGGGGTGTGGGTCAGACAGTAAGCTGATAAATTTATTCCAAAAGACTCGTACTATGTGAATCCAATGACCCAGGGGGCTGCTGCCGGTGGTATCAAGTGGTTGGTTGGATCAAGGCATGCGCTTATGGCAAGGCCAAGCACAAGGTCCTTTGCATACAATGTCAAACTCACTGCCGAGGAAAGAGCATGAAATGCTCACAGTCATGAACTCGTTAAGGAGTACTCGGTGCAAGTTCGTCCCAGGCAATACGTAGAGCCCAAATATACCTCCTGGACCACTGGGAGTGAACATCATCGTGCTATAGAGGCCATTCTCAACGAGAACATCTTCCGCGACCTTAGGAATGCTAAGTCTTCTTCTTTCCGAAGCCGATCGAGAAAGCACACACCATGATCAGATCTTTCCACTGCGCATATATGACAAGGCATGCCAAATAAGCGCCAAATATCTGTGCTAATATGTACCTACGTTCGATGTCAGCGTTACCCATTGCGCTACATTGAGTACAGAAGACCAGGGGAGAAAAACGTACATGGCAGCTTTTCGCATAGGAAAATCTTTGAATACGACGAATGAAATTGTGACACTAGGACTGAAGTGACCAGCAGAAGCCGTCCCACAGATCGTGATTGCAAGCACGATTCCGATGGAATAGGCGACGCCCACAGTGAATAGGGCTGGACGTCAAGGTCAGGACCAATATCAGCACTATCGGGAACATGGACTGACAGCCCATTGGTTGAGATGTGAGATTCCCGACAACGAAAGCAGCTGTGGATCCGACACCTGTGGCATAGCTAATTGTTAGGGATGATATGATCCTCGGAACGAAGAAGCTCGGCCAACCCGCGTAAACATATAAAAATACGCCAAGCTATACGCAGTCAAGCGTCAGTTGCATCTGAGAGAGGACACCACAGAAACGTGATACCATTTCAGCGACCATTTCAGTAAACAAATGGATTTTGGTGTGCTTGACCTTCTCCCAATAAGTCATGTATCGTGGTCGAGAGGAAACATCGCGCAGGCGAACTGTTGGATAGGACATGATAGGGGAGAGGATAAGGAAGTATGCCGAGGTTCTACGAGTCCTTTTATGTCTCCAACTCAGTAGTTGAAACGGGTGGAAATGCCTCAATAAGTCCGGCCTGAGAGTATATCATCGTATCTGGTATATGCCAGTGGCGGAACGCATGTGATGCGGATCGCGACGCTTGTATTAATAACGCGGCAAATCAGATGTTCCTGTTCCTGCCCTCTCCATTCCAAGAGGATAAGTCGCCAGTCTGTTAACAGAGGAACAGGTAGCGCACCTGCCCGATTAACGAAGTCCGAGGGATGGCAATGGCAGCCCGAGCGACTCCTACGGGAAATAGGGTAAACAAATCAGCGTGATAAGTCGCAAAAGGTAGACTTGTTGCCGTCTGGCATGCAGTGCCAGTGGGCGCATGAGTAGGGCGAGATGATTGACATATGATGATGAATTGAATGGCCCATCTGCTGTGCACAGGGCTCGCCACGTACCGGTGCTGGCCGGGACCGTTGCCTGCGAGGAAGCTTCCTTGGATAGGCCACGCACCGGTCTAATCCTCTCCAGAGCACGTTTTCACCGGAACAGGTTGCTCAGCAACCTAGGGACTTGTCAAGGGTATTTGGATATCCCAGTTAGGCTGCAGGCGGGAACAAATGAAGCCACCAAGACTCAAGGTGATCGTGTGCAGTTAATGCGGTTGCCACCCAAATCCGATACTACCGACTACCGCTACTAGTGCCGATCCCAGGCAGTTATCTGCGATTATCCGATACGGTGTTTGAGGACGAGCCGGGACGCCGTTCACCGAGGAAAACGTGTCGGCGGTGCCTTGGTCAATTGCGTCGTTACATAAATGTTTCGACGAATGTTGGACGAATGTGCTCGGACTCGGAGGAAAACTAGTGCCGCTCTCTGGCACGTAAATCATGCCTAGGCTAATAAGCTCAACCTGGGTACGCGAGCTTCGTCGGCAGAGATACTGGTGAGTCTCGAATTGAGTCAATGTCCCATTGACACGAAACTAAGAATTCTTGTTGAGTCAGGTTGGGGAGCACGTCGCGATAACTCGGGCCAACCGTAGAAGCAGCGCCATGCGCTAGGACCCCTGTGACCGCATTCAAACTCCGTGGTGGCGCGGCGTCGTCCCGGACGACGGTGCAGAAGGAGCGATCGGGGTGGTACTCGACGGGGAGACTTGCTGGTGGATGTGTGGAGATGTCGCCGCCGTCGGGCTCGCTGGGGACGCAGGGAGTGGGTGGAGCAAGGTCTTTGGGGTCCTTGAGTGGGAGTTCCCGCGGGGGATGGCTTGCAGTAGTACTGGCTTCGAGGCCTTGGTTAGCGAACGACTTTTTGACTCTCCAGTCAACCGCCCGCACGAAACACAAGATTGTTTCCCTTCATCTTTGTCCTCGAGGGTTTATTTCTTTTCTTCCCCTTCCGAGCCCACCTGCACGCCTTGATTCTCCAAGCGGTCTTAGTCGCGTCGTGCTTGCTATCTCTCGTCATTTCTGCTGTCTTTTGCTCTCTTCCCCCTCATATCTTCTCTCCTTGATTTTTCTCTTCTTTCTATCTCTTCACAATGGCAACCACTTCCCGTGCAAAGCAGACCAGGAAGGGTATGGCAGACCCCACTACCCGGTATGTCTACACCCACGTCGTCGCCACATATGTCCTCCCTCATCACCCTTGCACCCTTTCTCCCGATGTAGTCGTCCTGCATGGTCAGGGGCAAGGGCTTCCCCCACGTTCTCTCCAGCGAACACCACTTCCCGCCTTCCCAATGGCCCCCCCGCTCCACCTCAGGGGGGATTTCCCCCACTACCTGCTCACGCCAACGGCACTCGCCCTCAAGATGCGCCCCAAGATCGCGTTCTCCAGAATCTAGCTGGCTTGACTGTGCGTCTTACATATCCGATTGCGTCCCACGTCACGGGCCTACATCTTCTGTTCCACACTAGGGTACAACCGTCACCCTGTTGACGAAAACTGGTCAGCGTTACGAGGGTGCCATTTCGTCCACTAGTCCCGAGGGCGACACGACTGGTGTGACTCTGAAAGACGTCAAGGAGGTCTCGAAACCGGGCACTCCTCTTAAAGACATACTCTTCATAGCTTCCGCCAACATCGAGAATTGGCAGTCCGGGCCAGCTGATGCTAAACTGCCCAATGGTGACAGTGAGTCTTCAAACCCAATTTCTTTTGATATAATCATCTCTAAATTGATTTGCTGTCTTTCTACTTCTCCTTGTCTATCCTTGATGTTGGTGCTGACCTGGCCATTTTCCGTTACAGCATTTCGGACGGATACTGATATCAGCAAGGGAAAGGTTTCGCGAGAACGCGACTTGCAGGCGTGGCAACCCTCCAACTCACCGGCTTCACCTGGTGCACCTACAGCCAACCACGACGAGGTCGGAGATGAAATTACATTTGGTCCTGGGGCAGCCAATAACGCCTCGTGGGACCAATTCGCCGCCAATGAACAGATGTTTGGTGTAACGTCGTCGTTTGTTGATGAGGAGGTTTACACGACCAAACTTGATAGGTCTGCGGCAGGCTTCAGAGAGAGGGAGCGGAAGGCACAGCGCATTGCCAGTGAAATTATGGGGGTATGTCCCCCAACGCGGGGGTACACTGCTGTATATTCAAAGGCATGCTCACAAATTTGGCAGAGCACCGCCAACAATCCACATATAGCCGAGGAGAGAAATCTGGGCCTCGATGACAGTGGCGTAAACGAGGAAGACAAGTACACTTTTCTATTTTCATCTTACTTACACGACCTTACAGCACAACCTAGATATGGTGCAGTCGTTCGTGGCTCAAATGCATATATTCCCCCTGGTGCACGCAAACAACAACAGCATCAACCTAGTTCTGCTGGAGCTCCGGCCATCAATAGCCCACCGCCGAAAACCGATGTCCCCAAGGTTTCCGTCAATGACCCTGACGGAACAGTGGTAGCTCCGAAAGAAGTGCCTCCGACTACCAAATCGACTTCTCCAGCGCCGTCAACGTCATCGGTGAACAAGGTATGTGGCTACATGCACTTCTAGTACATCGAGTATTGGATCAATCTTCTTGCTAATCACTTTTTATCGGATGTCTCCATAGCCACCAGCAGATCCTCTCCCGGCGTTCCGCGACTTTGTGACTAATGAGAGGCAACGCTTGACCCAAAAGAAACAGGCCCTAGTCAAAGGCGAGATGGACAAGCGCAAAGCTGAGCTACTCAAGTTCTCCCAGACATTCAAGGTAGGTGATTCATGCGCATCCTCTCCCCCATTGTTGCTTATGATTTACACAACATCGCCCAGCTTAATAAGCCCATTCCTGACGATCTGGTACCCATTCTGGCCAAGGACGAAGAAAAACAGCGGCAGATCCGTGAAAAAGCTACTCAGGACGCATCCTCAGTGACGGCTCGAACTATTGGTGCTGTAGGAGCGCTCAGCGCATCTCCGAGTGCATCGCGTGTACCGCAAATACCTGTATCTTCTAAGGTTGCACCTGATGTGACGCGCAAACCTATCTCGGTTACTGCCACCTCAACAAAACCACCCGCGCCGACGCCATCAGCGTCCACGTCCAAAGTAGCCCCCAAGCCATCGGAGTCCGGAAAGGCAAACGGCAAACCAACGATGTTCATTCAACCCATACCCCCTTTCAGAGGGAATAAGACGAAGTCGCCCAGCCCACAAACCAATGGAAGCTCGTCCACGACTACCGTG
>JBBPKY010000260.1:0-30472 GCA_038089495.1 Xerocomellus dryophilus
CTTCTAGGGTCGTCGAAGAGCTTGGCAAGAACGAATGGGTCCACTTTGCGTGCCATGGTCTCCCAAATCGGAAACACCCGTTCGAGTCCGCTTTCGCTCTCCACGACGGACACTTTACGATCCAACGGATCATCGGGTGCGATCTGAAGAATCCCGAATTTGCGTATCTCTCTGCGTGTCATACGACCGTCGGAGACGAAGAGAGTCCGGACGAGGTGATCCATCTCGCGTCGGCGATGCAGTTTGCTGGTTTCCGTTCTGTGATCGGGACGATGTGGGCGGTGGACGACGGTGCGACTAACAAGATCATCCCTTCTTTCTATAAGCATATGGCGGACGAGTCTGGTCGTCTGGATCATACCCGTGCAGCGATCGCGCTGAACAAGGCGATGAAAGCTGTGGATATACCGTTCGATCAACGGGTTCTTTATATCCATCTGGGTGCCTAGTTCTAGTGTAGTATCCTAGTTCGCTTTCTTGCTTTGCGTTGCTCCGAGTCGTACTCGTTGTGTGTAACTGCCGTTGAAACTTCCTTTCACGTTCTTCCGCCGCGCGCCAGAGACCTCACGACCTTTTGGTCCACGCCCTCGCGAGAGGATCGTTGTCTGCTCTCCACAAGCAATGCCTCGCTAGCCCGCCGAACGGTGCGTTGGTGGATTTTTGACCTGCCAAGAATCGGCGATAGCATCCCACCTCCGATGCATCGAGTCAACCGGTATATATTATTCTTCCCACTGGCACTCGTCTTTAGTTAATCACTGATTTTCGTCATGCCGCGGACTACTCCCATCAGCTGGCACCCGGGAGTTCTCCGAGCATGTGGCTGGAGGACGTTGTCCTTGAGGAGGCTGGCACAGCGCGTGAAACGGGGGAGGAGTGTCAGCACCATCGAGCGGTGTGACCGTGCTCTCGAGGGTGAGGACAGGGCCTTGGGAGTGATACTATCATCCGAATTTTCTAAAAGATCCGTAGCAATTGAGACGGACGAGAATAACAGGAACGAACTTGCTCGCTGGAAGGGGCCAACAGAATAAAGTTAAATCGCCGACCGACTGCGCAGCATGCTGACACAACTCCCGGAATGGAATCCCGGACTCTGCCGAGACAAAGTTGCGACGATACCCGCTGGTTAAATCGCACATTGTCTGCCAATCAATGAGGCATCCCGCACGCCACGACAAGTGTGGACCTCTATGACGATTTCTTACGCCGCAAGGTTTGTGACTCAACTGGGATGTGCCCTCAATTCATTAAATTTCCGCAGTAGCGAATAGACTGTTCAATGACACCATAATGCCCAAATTGGTGCATGCGTACGATAATTGCTTAATAAATGAGACATTCAAGCGATTAGCCACGAGTTTTCCGTCCCAATGACTTCCCTACTAGACCTACCAGTGGGCATCTCTAGTTATGCTGTCGCAGGTGTTGCCGCTGCTATTGTCGTCATCACAAAGCTGTCCCAGCCTTCCAAGGTGAGTGAAGCTTACGGAAACACTTATTCTCCTCAATCTTAGCTTGTTTCTAGCTTGATGCTATACCCACGGTTGGATCGAGTGGCTGGTTCGGCTCGTGGTTGGCTGGCTTCAAGTATCTGACCAATGCGCCAGACGTTATACAGGAAGGATATGAGAAGGTTGGTCTCGTGCTCCGCACATTTCATGCACGTTCGTTCACATGGTTCCAGCATAAGCCAGCGCCATTCAAGGTCGCGGAACTCTTCCGCTGGATAGTAGTTCTCAGTGGCCGTGAGCACATGGAAGACCTGCGGAGAGCACCGAATGACACGCTCTCTTTCACGGAAGCCTTAAATGATGTGAGTAGCTATTTTCTTCGGGGAGGGTGGACTGGCAACTTGTGTTTAATGTCACACATCAGCAACTTCATTTCAATCACACGATGGGACATGAAACCCACCACAATCCCTATCATGTTCCGATTGTGCGCTCACAACTGACTCGAAGTCTCGGCGCCTTGCATCTAGAAATCAGGGATGAGATCACCACAGCCTTTGATGACGTACTGGATCTCAGAGGCAATAGTGAGCATCTCGTCCTCATTCTCGTGTGCTATTCGTGAACGGCTGGAACACTCAGAATGGAAGAGTGTGCCTGCGCTCAGCAGCGCGCAAAAGGTAGTCTGCAGAACGACCAACAGAGTGCTTGTAGGCCTTCCGTTATGTGAGCCTTCTCCCTTGCCATTTTTTTTTATCTCATGTGCTCTAGGCCGTGACCCTGACTGGATTGATCTCAACATTCAGTATACCATCGATGTCTTCAAGGGAGGCGCTATTATCGGGCCTTTCCCGGACTTTCTGAGACCGTAAGTCGTTTACGGTCGCCTGTCCAACGGCCTGGTCTTTAACTCAGTGACAGTATGGCTACCCGGTGGTTTACGAACGTCATTCAAAGCAGGCAGAGCGGAATGAAGCTTCTTGGCCCAACAATTGAGAGGCGACAAAAATACCTGATGGACTATGGGAATGAGTGGGCCGACAAACCTGTTGGTAAACTCATTTACGGGCGAGATCCGCACTCACTGTTAGTTTTCTTGATAGAACGACTTTCTGTCATGGTTGATGGAAACAGCAGAGTTGACGGTGGAGTCTCTCACAGGGTATATATTAGCCGTCAATGTCGCGGCTATCCATGTGCGTCTTGATGTTGTTTCCCCGCATACTTATACCGCTCAGCTCCTTCGATGTTCGATTAGACGTCTTCCACCGTACGCTCCGATTCTCATGTTGGAACCTTAGCCCTGTTGATTGACATCTGATCACAGGTCTTCACTCATGCGCTCTTCTACCTTGCGGCGAATCCTCAGTATATTGGCCCCCTTCGTGAGGAGGTTGAAGGCATCGTTGGAAAGGAGGGATGGTCGAAGGCTTCAGTGGACAAGATGATAAAAATAGACAGCTTCCTCAGGGAGTGCCAACGTATGGAAGGCATTGCCAGTGGTGTGTCTCCAGACTCATTTGATGCGTCAGCCAATCTGATCATTCAACCAACCAGTGGGTCTGGAACGCAAGGCATTGAAAGACTTTACGTTCTCGGACGGCACGTTCATACCAAAAGGCACCAAGATCGCTGCACCCATTCGATCTATACACATTGACGGAGCGTTCTACAAAAATGCCGATACATTCGAGCCCTTTCGGTTTGCTGACTTGCGTGAGGGGGACAGCGAAGGTGTAAAGCATCAACTTGTCTCGCCGACGCCCGAGTATTTGCCCTTTGGCCTTGGTCGACATGCATGGTACGCTCTTGCTGCTTCCGATGACTGAAAATTCTCTGACTGCATGTTAGCCCGGGACGTTTTTTTGCTGCAAACGAGCTGAAAACTATGTTGGCGCATGTCGTGGTGACGTACGATGTCAAGTTGGAGGAGGGCAGAACACGTCCGCAATCATTGCATTTCGCGACGGCGATCGTACCTGATTCCCGTGCAAAGGTCATGTTCAGAAGGAGGGTCGACTAAATGATTCCTTTGTATGTGTACCAGACACCCCAATACTTGAGGGTTTTCTTCCCAAGAGTGTACAGCACGCGAGACTGCCAAAGCTCCTGAATGTACTTATACAACACGTGCTCGAAAGTGCATTAAGTCCGATCATCTACCACTGCCATGACCGATATAGGCCGATAATCGTTGGTGAAGACCCCGACGCCGAGGAGCCGTCGCGACGGACCGTGGTTTGTCGAGGTATCCGTAACCCAGCGCATGGTCAACCTGGTTACAGGTCGACTTACACGACGTGCCTGTAAACTCAGATCCAACAATTTTCATCGTACCATCTGCGATCATACAAGGTCCGTTGTCCGGGATGCTAGCAACAACGTTGCTGTATGGGGGCGATGCAAGCCTCAAAAGCTATGTCACTTCAGATCGGCACGTCATAAAGTGATTGGTCTGGACCTCGTATGCACAACCGTCGCTCACTCGAGTGAACGGGAGTAGGTGGGGTGTATACGGTGCGCTGCACGCTCGACTTTCCACGTTGGCCGTGAACTAACGGATCGACATTGACCCGCTGGTTGTGCATCTACCACAGGATCCTATAGTGCACCCGTACCGCCTTTTCGATCCGCTTCGTCGCGTTCTGCGTGTAACCAAGAATACCGCGTCTATGACTATGGGCGTAAGCTGCCAGACTGTTGAATTCCAAGTTTCATCGCTTACATGCCGTTTGCCTGCAGGCAATACATACATATTATGTGGGAAAGCATTATTCCGAAACCTAACTGACAATCGGCCATAGCTCCTCGTCGTGTCGACGGTCGACCTGTAAACTTAACCAATTTCTTGGCCAGTGTTGACGTCACGTCATACAGATTCTTCGTATGGCGAAGTGACCAAAGCAATCCTTGGTATGCATCTTTCTTGCACTTCACCTTCTGGACCCATCGCACCATTGGAAATCTGAGGTGACATATTGGGACTAGGCCATTCTAGCGACAGTCCATATAGGCATGATCGCTTGCTCATCCTTCATATTTCTTCTCCTTACTCTTATCACGCGTTGAAATCGCGAATGCATCACTTGGGTACGGATCAACCCACTGAAAAGCCGGCTTCATATTCGCCGATAACTTCTATAGATTCGAGTATGCTGTCCAGGAGTTCCTTATAAAGGTTCATGTAGGTCGTGCCACAAACTTCATGCAACTCAAGTTGACCCGGTTTTCCAGCCGACTATGGTTGCAGGATGGATTCTGGCTACCTTTGCGGGCAGCCTGATTGCGATAACCCTCTAATACCTCCGCAAGCAACGGAATGGGATGAAAAGGTGGCTTCCACCGCAGCCTGGACCCGTTGGAGCCAACGTTTATATGCGCTCCCCAGGACAGATCACATCATCAACACTTTACCGTTGTGCACGATCGATACCGCGCTGACGCCGTGGGCACCAGTGCTGATTCTCGTTTTGTAACGTCGTCCCTGATGGATCGTCAAAGGCTCTTTGCTATCCTTGTGATCATCACAGTTGTTTCACTTCCGACTGTTCCCACTCATAGTCTGAGCATGCACCAGTTCCTTGCGCTCCAAGCATGGATTTTGCCGTCTTCGTGCAGGTACAAAGTGGCTTTCCTTTTGAGAACCGGAACCCGATCGCTGAATCGAGGACCTAGTACACGCGATATCCATTCTCGCATCGTGCGCACAACTCTCGGCCCATCTAGACTCCGTGAAAAACTTGACCCTCCCTTCAGGTTGAACGCGCGGAAACGGACACGAAGGTGCTCGAGCAGCTGTCCCTAATGCGAATATGTAACGTGTCTCTCGCTTGTCCACCAAAGTGGGGGCAAAGTCGATCGATCCCGGTAAGCATCCTTCCCGTCTGCGTTTTTCATGTTGACGCAACCTGGGCTTCTACTCTGTCAGACGCCGTCATCGTAGTCCAAAAAGATGTCGAGGAAGAATTTTTCCCGTCCACCTCGGGTAGTCCATCGTATCATCGAGGAAACCACTTCGCCTTTTCAAGTACGAAAAGGACGTATTTTATTATCGACGTTTCCATCTCCATGAAATGATACGCCGCCCGAGCGAGTCAACTCTGAACGCCGCGGGTTCATGTCATCATAGGCGTGTAGACGATCGGCCGGCGCCGTACGCACGCGCCCAGGTCTCCGAGGCTTCTACCATCAGACTCGGGCTGGAAACGGTATCCACGTTCCGCGAGCGAGGTAAAGGTCCCTTTTCTAGTCCGTACCGATGTTCCGCCCGAATCTGTGTTGATATCCGAGATCGGACGCGGTGCCGGAACTCGGGATCGCGGGCACCGAGTCATCTTGCGATCAGGCCTGGCCCCGCTGATAACTTGGGTCCATCAGTTACCCGGGGGGAAGCTTGGTCTGGTGCCGTCCGTGGGCCTAGCCCTCTGATAGCCCCAGACTCGTCGGCCGAGTTTGATGTCCAATTCGTTCCGACGAGCCTAGCCCAGTACCAGAGAAAATGATATGCTAAAGAATGCACTCATGACGGTACGTCGACCAAAATCGATTTTCAAGATCTTGGTGGCAAACACCATAAACACAGCGGTACATATACTACCAGCATGACATACTACTACGTGCCGTCGGCGGTTAGGACTAGCACACCCCCACCGATCGAAAAGCCAATTAAAGACGAGCTAAGTAGTGCGACGAGTCGAGCTAAAAAGTATAGAGCACATACGGCAGCAACAAATCCACAGCGAAAAAGAAGATGGCGAGGATGAAAGAGAACAGCTTGATGCAGGAAAAAAACGGACCCATTGTCGTGCAAGTAAAAAAGCGAGGGATTTGGGGCAGTACAAGGATGGAGTTTTACTTGAAGAAAGAGATCGATGTTATACAACGCGCACATCGTAAAATGGTATTGGGGCTACCAAGACAAATCGGACCATCTACTGGTTTTTGCATTCTTCAGGGTTCACATTGCCACCGGTGGTGCCCCCACGACCCTTGGGAGGTCCACGCCTTCTTGCAGGAGGTTCGTTGTCAGATTCAGAGTCCTGAAAAATGCGGAGCTAAGGTCTGCGGGTCAAACATCGCAGGGGGCTAGAGGATCATACATCGTCATCGAATTGGTCGTCATCATCCTCGTCGAGCTCATCGAAGTCGTCGTCGTCATCCAGCAAATCATACTCGAGGGCTTTGCCAGTGAAGTAGTCAATGGCACGAGGAATTACCTGTGCTGTATGAGCTCTGTGGCAATAGGACGAACGAAGCAGCTTCACCTTCTCCTTCAGATCTTCGCCGATCTGGTAATCTATCTCCAGTTTTTCTTCGACTTCCTCAAGATCTTCCTCGTCAAGGTCCTCGTCCTCCGAGGGAGGGGCGGGGGGAGAAAAGAAGTTGAAGAAGGAGTCAGTCGGTTTTGCTTTGCGCACCAAGCGGGTTCGGTTCGTGTCTGATCGGTTAGATTATTAGCATGCCACCCGAGCTGGCTAGTGAAATGAGCCGACTTTTATTCCGCTGTTTTTTGATCTCGAACTCCTTGGTCAAGTCTTTGTCCTCCTTCCACTTGATGTCGGTACCGATCGCACGGTCATAGACAAAATCGCCCGCGTATCCCACTTCCTCCTGATAGAGATATGTCTTGTCCAAAACTTCATTCTCAAAGTAGTCGTTGGGACTGAAATAGAAGCTGATCTTGAAACCGGGTTTGGGTACGTCGCTGGAAAGGTAAGAGAGACGGATATCAATGAGGTGTTTGAGAGCACCCGCGTCGCGTTCGGTGATGAGGTCTGAGATGCCAACGTGGTTGCTAAGGGCGGTGAGCCAGAACTCTGGAATTGCTGCAGGGCCACTGGGAGCACCCTGGGCGAGTGGCGTGTAGTCCGGATTGTCCTTGAGCGATGCCTGGACGCCAGCATCGATCTCCTCGGCCGTGGGTGGGGATGATCCAGAAACGATTGCGTTTCGTCGCTCGTAAAGCGGCTTTTGAAGTTCAAGATACTAACGAGACAAGACGAGGCGAATGAGCGATTGGATCGCGCATACAATGAGATAGAAAAGGGAAAACGGCGTACTTTCTTCTCGAGCTCCAAGCACTCGCGTTTGTACTGATTCTGTAGTTCGTTCTGCTTGACCTGAACCCCTTTTAAGGCCTCGACGCTCTTTTTGACATCGGCTGGGAGACTTTCGATGTATCCAGAGCTCTTTCCGACGAGATCAGAGAGACGATTTTGAACCAATCCAAGCATTGCGGACTGTGCACCGGGAGGGAGGGCACCATCGCCGTCATCTTCCTGCTCATTATCTTCAGAGATGTCGGGGACGGTCGGACGTGACAAGCCCTGTGCAATCGGTGCTTGATTCAAGGGGGTGTTCTGTGGAGTCGGTGCGGTTATATCGCTATGAGCGATGGGTAAGTTGGAAGACATGATGGCAACAAGGAAAAAAAAAAGATACACCCGAACGGATTCGCCTGGACGATCAGCGCAAGCACGCGCAAAGGGGACCAAGCGGAGTTTCGGTCTGTGCCGGTCTCAAGCCCACCACCAATATATAGTCCACTGGTCCTAGTTCGTGCCCGCGGGTGTGCGAGGTATAAGCGTTAGACCTTTTCCACCCACAGATGGTCTCCGTCCACAACGGCGATGATTTCATCGAGAATGGAGAGGTGAGTAATTGAACCCAAGCCCTCGACGGAGGAGCACTCTCGGTCGCGCAATGACTTATAATCCGCGGACACGGACAACGCGGAAGACCCGTTGTTCGACGTTCCACTCCAGTGCGATCTGTGTGTAGCTCACTGCATCCGATGGAAGGACTTCGTCCGACGGCCCCGGTCCGATGCAACGATTAGCCAGCGCCACTGCCCTCATTTCTCTGCCAAAACACGGCCGGTCATCTACGTGGGACCGCGGAACATCGAACATGTGGACTAGCTTGGGGTGTCTCCCAGAACGTAAATATTACCTTTCTCCAGGGTTTGTATACAAGGCTATAACATACATACCATGACACCCATTGGTAATCCCCGACGAGTCCAGCCAGATTTGGCTTTCAACGACTCATAACGCTAAGAAAGTTGTGCAATTGTACAAACAATAAGTAGAATATTTGGTCACCCTGTAGTCCTCGTGGTAGCACCCGTCACCACGTCGAGATAGAGAATCTATAGGCGCCGGGGAAGCGGAGAGGACCGGAGAAGCATCGAGGATGATTGGCCACCAAATCGGTGTTAACAGCGCCGAATGTAATTGGTTACGTAAACAGGGCGGAAACGAATGCAAGAGGGCACGGCGCCGAGAGAGTCGAGTCGGGAGATCTGAGTCAAGGGCGATCGAGAGTGCCAAATCGACGGCGACGGCGTTGGACAGGATGGGAAATGAGCGGTCATGGACGGCACAACGAACAACGCACGCCACGACTCGAAACGACTCGAAACCAGGTTGCTAGCTGAAGACAAGGGTCTGAAGGATCAGCAATTCGCACGCAATGCCACGACGGATGTACGCGTCCTGTGAAGGCTGTCAACTCGTAAAGTCAGTCGAGCCAACCCACTTGCCAAGCTACACGGTCGCGTCGAGACCACAAGTATTGGGCGAGTCAGACCGTTCGGAATCATTGTATATACGGATTGGGCCCAAGGTACAGGAACGATCCCGAGGTGCGATACGCGAGCACAAAGGTACTGGAGTTAATCGAAGCTGACCATGCGCACAGGGCGACAAATCGATGGCAACGGCGTCGGACAGGATGGAAAACAAAGTGGTACGGATGGCACAACGAGCGATGCGCGCTACACCGCCCGTTGAGATGTATGAGGGTGAATGATCAGCAGCGGTCAATGTCACGGCGAAACAAGCGTTCCGATGGTACCGAATATGGTAATCCATGCAAACTTAGGACAAAAAAACATCACCTCTCTCCCAAAATTGTTTTTATTTTTATTTCCGGTGCGGGGCCCCAGAAAATCCTGGCATTGATGTCCGCGCAATCCGGAAAGAGAGTTCTGTTCCCCCCGCCAATGATATCTTCCTCAAGCATGTCAGACGGGAATCTAGCCCATCCATGCCATAAGATGTCTTTTGGGATCACTTAGCTAGACCGATTTTAAGGGTTGCAAAAAAGCTGCTAAACTGCCGCCCATATTAGCTACATCGTGACCACCAACGATATTTACAATATATAGAGCTTTCGCCCGAGAACGGTCCATTCTTAACAGAGCGAGATGACCAGTGTGCAATTTCTCCGTTAAGACATTACAAACTGAACAAGATATAGACTCCGGGAATCGCGGAATGGATACTGATATCGCGTTTTGAATGAAAATCAAGGGTAGCCATACTCTAGCCATTCGGTATATGAAACGACTGGGGAATAATAGATGACTAGTGACTCTGACCGAGTCACCATCCAATTGAGTATCGAACCGTAAACAAGAACCCGTCATACGACAACTGACAAATCTAATCCGCACGCTCCTGCTTGATACCACCCAAGGGGAGGGAAAACCAGCTTTCATCCTTGACCAGCAGGTCACTGAGACCGCAATAGTATGCGATCCAAGCCGTCAGGATGCCGAAGCCACCGCCAGCCGTGTTCAGTGAAGCCTTTCCAGACCATGCACCAATCGCAAGGAGAAGGAAGGTGACACAGAGGGAGGAGAACAGCGCAATGAGGCCAATGTTACGACGAAGAGAACCAATGCTGGGGAGACATTTTATGATCACGTTCTCGAACAAACTGGTAAAAACTCACAGGAACATGAAGGTCAGGACAAACCATGTGATCAGGTATATGCCGAGTGCTTGCTCGAGCTGGCTGGTGTCAGTTCCATACGCGTCGACTATACCACTTCCGGGAATCAAGATCGTTGCATATGACAGCCAGAAGGCTCCGTAAGAAGTGAACGCTACATGACCGGTTAGCCAATATGAAATTGTGATGACATATCCAAAGGTGAACAAATAGCGTTCATGATATATTTAGTGCATGCGGGCCATATGACCGACGAGGTAATCCCAGTGGAGATGGAGATGGCCGGAACATGAAGGTGAACACACCTGTCGCTCCAAAGGTATTACCACGGGGGAACTCCCACATTCCTGCCATGAATTGGGCAAGACCGCCAGAGAAGCAGGCCATGCCGACGACGACATTGGGGGTATGGATGTTTCTTGCATTTACATTGTACAGAGAGAGAATGAACGTGGTTGATGCGAACGAGAACAGACCACTAAGGTCGGGTAAGCGCAGGATGGCGTGCAAAATGGGCGGGACGTACAGAGCACCGGGGTTGGCGATCTTTCGGACTGGCCGTGGCGCAACGTTGGCTTCATTGTTGTAGTGCTGGACATACTGGGTTTGAGAAGTTCGTGCTTTCTCGACGTCAGACATGGTGGTGGTGGGAGCAGGAGGGATATAGTTGGAGGAAGGAAAGAGAAGAAAGTGGAAGGGGGCGAAAACGGCATGTTCAACCTTTTATCCATCCCGACAAAATGCGCCCGAATAATGATGGAGAAACGAATGCTGACACAGCAATCCAATATGGACTCTACCAGTACTAGTGCATACTGGCTTTAGGTAACGAGCCAAAAATAACGGTACAAATCTGTCCAATTTAGCGTGTATCGTGCGGCGGTTGGACGAACTTCATGATTCATGAATCCAAAAACTGGTCGAAATGTGCTCCGCTATCCCTCCGATTCATACTGAGTCTTCTAGCTGTGCTACTTAACCGAGATCAGTCGGGCGGGCACCCTGACTAATCCCAGTGACTTGCATTGGAATACCAATGGGCCCACTGTACTAACTCTGGTCTCTCAGAATGACCCAAGAAAAGCGCTCGTGATAATACCCAGCACGAGACCTTCCACACATTCTCCGGCAGAGTACGAAGCCGTTAAGCACAGTTTAGTTCCGTTTAATTTGCAGTTCAACGGGCCACGTTGGATCATCGAAGCCTCGGCAAGCCGAAAATGCGTTTTACGTAAAGTACACCGCCCGACGGGCCGCCTTGTCTTTGTGTCTTTCTCACCTGAACAACGTTGTTCGATTTCTCTCTCCCTTTCTGTTTTTCTTTGTGGGTCCGAATCGCGGCTGCCCTTATACCGTTTAATCACCATGACAGCGTTTCAGCTCGTATAAAGGGCTATTCAAGCGGTCACTCGAGCGGCAGCGTTCGATCCCAAGGTATGTTGATCCTGACATGAGGTAACCGCCAGCTTGCAGCATGCACTGTTGGCAGCGTTGTCGCTTGCGCCACCGTGCCGGCCAATCGCACACAGTGGGCACAGTGGTCATGCTGGACGCAGATCACTTCAGTGCATGATCCGAGTAAGATGAAGATCGGATTTACGTCTTTGTATTGTTCGGAAACGTGCTACTCAAGATCTGTCCGGCACGCAGTGTAAGGTTCGAATGATGGGTACGTGCCTTCAGATGCATGCTGGAGTATCCGGGAACGAGGTCGAGTCACGACTACAGTACAACAATCTGCAACGCGAATGTCACACTTCATTATGAAAAGTAATCTATCTGGTTGCAGGGACAAATCGACTATCCATCACCGCTCAGTGCGGACGCAGCCTGGGATAATATGTCATTGTGACGCTAGAGCGGGTTTTTCCTGTGCACTTTGAGGGGCCCATCAATCCGAAGGATCGCGTGCGATTCTTCTTCAACTTTATTTGGTTTTTACTTTTTATCTTTTGCTCAGTTTCTCATGCGTTGCAGCCGGTTCCGTTCTGAGAAGCTTCTGGCCAGTTCAACGGGTCGAGACAGTGTCGAATGGTGCGATCCTTGGGATCGGGGCGTATCGGCCGCGCAAGCAAGTATGTTGTAGTTCCTGCATCTTGACACTCCACCGTAAAGCCCCTTCGTGTCACCTGTAGCGTGTACTAGCTACCCGTGCGGATAGGTTTTGATGTCGGTGACCGCAATGACGGCGTACGCGTCACAGCTGCCGTGATGAAGGTCGGTTACAGCTTGTGAGCGCATAAAGGCGTGTCTTTCTGTCCCTCAGAGCACGAGTTGAGAATGGGCAGTGGTGATACATTGATGGCTCGGACCTCCCATCATCTAATGAGGTTTGGTTTCGGAACTGAAGCGGTTATACCTCCGGGTCGGAGATACCCCGTTGGCACTCAGACGATCACGCGGCGAGACGACGTCGCAGTTCGAGACGGACAGATGACGGACAGATGGTGCCTTTGGACGCCAGCACTACTAGGCGCACTCGTTACCGAGTCTCCATCTATCCGATCCTTACCCCTTACTGCGGACTTCGTACTACTTAAGAACTCGACTGAATACCCTTGTCCCCCAGTCCAACCTGACCAGGATTTGGAACGGCTTATTTGGCTCTTCTCTTCGTGCGGCTCGTCCCGACTAGCAGCAGTCACGGGCACCTCGCTCCGACGTCGGCGCTGAAGACATACCCGCAATCGTCGACGTAAACCAGCCAACTTGAACCGAATGGGCTGAGGCACCAGAATCCGAGTCCTTGCCACTGTAAGCACCAATCTCGTCCTCCCATTTCGTCGCGCCGCCGCCGCCGGCAGACTATTGTTCATACGTACCAGGTAAAAGCTCATATGCATTGCCAATTTGATTGCGACGCAACATAACGTTCAAGTCAAATTGGTGTCTTACAAGAATTTCGAGGTATAATTTACTACTCCGTGGATGTTACAATGTGTACGAAGTTTGCTAGCGAAGGCACGTGTCTGGTGGGGAAAAAAGTAAAAGAGCGTCGGGTAGGTATGTATCTAGATTCTATCCACCAAAAGGCCCCCAACCCACCGCAGGGCTCAGTCCAACAGTGCCGTCCGCGGATCCATGCCCAAGCCCGCTCGCAGATTCATGACGCCGCCCGCCACAGAACTGAGCGCGTGTGCGTAGAAATAGGCCGCACGGGACATGATCGACTGTTCCACCAGCGCCAACACGTCCGTCAGCAGGATCGGCCATCCATACTCTCGGGCGTCTTCTTTTGTGACGAGGTCCGTGATCAAGACGGCCCCTTGCTCTCGTAGGTATTTGAGGTTGTCGGGATCCCGCTCATCCGTGGCGATGTAATACCTTGCAAAAGGGGTCAGGCGTCGTGTTGGGAGGTGGGGCGTATAGGAAGGGGCAAAAAGCACGCTCACTTGTCATCAGAATTTGGCGGGTCCAGGGTCACGAGGAAGGGATCAGGAATTGCGTCGGGCACGTTGTATACGGTTGCCTGTCCGCCATGCATCGACACCAGAACCTCTCGGCCAGACTGAAGATGGCTTTTGATACGAGCAAGGTGAACTCCAAAATCAGCGTCCATCGCCCAACCGTATCTCGTGACTGTACAGTCGTGAGTAACCTGATAGGAATCGGAACGGATGTAAGCTTACAATCTCCTCGGCGCATATGCGCAGCCATCCACAGGCGCCCGCTGTTCAGGGCGAACATCCGATCGCTAATCCTTTCGGCCAAGGAGAGAACGATATCTATCAGTCGGATATCGTACAGCACCGTCTGCGTGAAACGTATTTGGCTCGCGGCAGCGGTAAAGTACAGGGCACCCTAGTTCCATCAATGTATGACTTGCTGGCGATCACGAAGGAGTAGCAATACTCACGGGTTTACGCCCATTATGAACCTCTCCACGCAATAGAAGAACCCGCGCAGATATACCGTGGAGATCTTCATATAGGCCCCTTATCCGGTCTCTTGGAACAACCTCGTACATTGGCGAAATCACATCCTTTACCATATCTCCACCACCTCTGCGATTGGAAGTATATTCAGCATCTCTTCTGACCGAGGCTCAGAAGCACTTACGCGCCATCGTAGGTATAGACCACCTCGAAACCGTTTTCTCGGAGAATATCGCCAATTTCCTCCACAGACGATTCCGGTGTAATGCGTTCTCCGTCCTCTACGATCCTTCGAGCACTGCCCCAATCCATCAAAGGCCTACCTTCCGGAAGAGCTTCCGTCAGCGCATGGTAGATCTCCGAGTCCGTCGTCGGACTAGTCCATGATCCTACTTGGTCACGAGAAGCGTCGCCCCCCTCTGAACTCCACCCTCCACGCAGGCGCATGTCTTGGGGGATATAATCGACACGGATAGAGTCATCTGGATCATACCACCCGTTCTCGATGACATGTAGACTGGGCTGCATATCTCCGCTCGTGTCCCGCACGTGGTAGGTGTCAACATCCCAGTGGCCGTCGGTCGATTCGAGGTCTATTGAAATATTATGTAGGCGAAGGTAGTCTGCGGTCGTGATCACGGCGTGTGATTGCTGGAGGTGTGTAAGGTTGAACATGACGGATATCGGTATTTGCCACCCCATTTGTTGTTCGATGGGGAGCTCGCGCCATTCGTCGGAATGTAGGGCGTCACCGCGATTTACCATTGTAGCATATGCAGCACACGTCGCCCTGTCGAGCAGAAGCTCAGAACATAACAGACATCAGCCGGGGGAAAGGCGGGCGTACAGGTCGAATTCACACGCGCGAGCGTATACAAAGGAGGGTATGATAGTTGTTCGGTTTAGTATCCTGCCATGCATGACTGCTGCTTCGATAATATAGCGCATCTATCATTATGGTAAGAAGGCGGAGATAGGACTTCTATAAGCCACATACATTATTCCAACCTAACCAGAGGCTATAATCGCGTGCATAGAACCCATTCGTTTTTGCAACCATGTCGGCGAGGTATTTCAATTTGGGCTCTGCGTCACTCTGCGCGGCATGGGGACCAGGGTCGTAATACTCGACGACTTCTTCGCTCAACGTGGTCTGCGCTGGGAGCGATTGGCCGAGGAGCTGGAATTTGGCGCCATAACCTATGGTCGACAGGCTGAATCCGACGAGGATGCCGACTAAAATTGCCACTCCAACGAGCGAAGGAATTGATGTGTTGTTACCTCCGAAGGGCCTTGACATGGCTGAGGTGTTTCAGAGAGTCGACTAACTAGCAAATGATTGTGAAAGCAACATACAAGGCTTGGACCATGAGACGTACATACATTCCCACGTATTGGCGGTGTTTTTTGTCAAGCGACCCCGAGGAAGCATTTCGAGTGAGTTGTTGAGTCTACGCTCGGAACTGTCATCTAGGCTCGGGGCTGTCAAGCCGTCCAGATCTGTGAATCTATCCTTTCTCTCACTTGTCGTGTTCAAGGCGCTCTCGCCGGTTCTGTCTTTTTTCCATTTCACCCGCATACTATGGCGGTGGCTTCCATTCGGTCGTTGCACCCACTGCCCCTGATTCAGATCAAGTGATCCCACTTTTTTTTTTGGGACCAAGGCTTGCAACGCACGGAACACCGCTAATGTTCTGCGTCCTACTGAGACGAGGACAAACACTCGGGAACTTGCTTGTCTTGCACAGCGACTTCCGATCGAGTTGATCGTACTGTTCCACGAGGCGTCCTCGAGCAGTCGCACATGACCTCGAGACGATATTCACTCTATCCCCCACCAAACTCATTCTATCCAAAGCTGCGTACATGTTGACGTGGAGGACAGACATGTGCTCGGTGACTCGCTCGCTCGAAGGGATTCTAAACAGCTTCAAGTTCTACTCGCACGAAGAACGTGTGCTCAGAGGTTTTCTCTCGAAACTATTTCAACTGTGTCGTCAGAGTTCAGCAGACAGAGCTTGTACATGACGAATGTCTCGTCCGCTTGATGTTGCGACCCGAAGGGGCAGCGACACACTGCGCATCTGTCAGTGGGCAAGGCCTAGATATGATCATCCCTTTCCTACTCCGGGGCAACAATGTCATGCCGCCTCGCTTTGACTCGAATCAGGATATCATCGGTCGCCCTAATTCAAGTAAAGAGCGACCGACATCACCCCGCGAACTATACGCATAGTGCCGACCCATTCACTCGATGCATTTCGAGCCGTGTGGGACTTTCGCCAACCCTCCTCGTCGCTCGCTCCGTGTTCGCGCTCGCTGACACAGAAGATACAATCACGACTTTCGGAACCGGGCTGTCTGCTGAGGTCGTCCCGGACTGCCAGCCACGATGGGAAGCCGATCTAGGAGGTGAATGCGTCGTTGGCTGGGAAGCGACGTACGGGTAAGACTCGCATGACGTGACAGACCTTCGAGGGTGCAGACAATGCCATGCACTGGGTGATTGGTGACGAGTCCTTTCGAGATTTGAGTCGAGCGGACGTCCTTGTGGTGCAGAACACACCGTCTGGATAATCGAGAAGCCGATCAGACACCTTGGTGGGATAGCAATTCTTGTTCCGAACGGATGTGTTTTGAACCTGTCGATTGATCATCGATCATTCCGCACATGGCATACATAATGATACATTCCACGGATCGCTGCGCCGAAGTCTGCGTGATCAGCCTTGTTCCCTTTCGTCATGTTCATGGCATGGATTATATCAGGTACTAGTCTCCGTCCGTGAAGTTCAAGCCCGGTTATCCACAATATTGCCGTGCGATACACCCAGGACTGGACTGAAGGATAGTATGAGTGTTCGTACTACAGTACATACATAGACAGATCGACAAGTCCCACTTTTCACTACCAATCTACAAGTATACACGAGCTCTGCGTATTATACAATTCACTCGGGGAAAGCCTGGGCCCGCTGCTATTCTACACAAAATACCGCCTTCAAAAGGAACGATGCAGGTAAATTTCTCTGTATGAACGATGGTCTAGAATAATGCAAGACCTCTCTAACCGAAGAGTAGACGCAACGTATACGCTGTCAATGCAGTCATCGTGATAAACATGATAATATACTGTGGAATGAGGAACAGCGAGAGATGTTGCGCGTTGCCCGTTCCAGAATAGACTTGTGTCAAGAAAACCTAGCAGCAACCCAAGGGGTGTTGGACGTCGTGACAAGACTCATGATACCTACGCGGTCACTTACCTGAGTCGTCGCCGTTGGTAAACAGGACAGGAAACTGCATGATGACGTTGACTGAAGCTCACAACGAAGAACGCAGGAAGACGGCGACGTACATGCATACGAATTGTAAGACCTTGTCATTGGCGTCTAACAACCCCACTTGGGTTAATCCTTGGATCATGAGTACGCCAAGAATGGGCATGATGACCATTCGTCCGATGGCCAATGCGCCAACGGCTCCGAGTGGAAGGGAACGAAGACGTCCGCCGGGGATTTCCATCCTCGCGAGCGCCGAGCCAAGGGTCATTAATCCTAATGGAATTGAGGCGCCTCCGATAAACGTCGTAGTGTTTAATATGATGGCAAGTGGTGGTTGACCGTCGGGTGCAGGTGACATATTCACCCCTGGGACATCAGGGACGAATAATGCTTTGAAGACGGGAATGATAGCTACGATAAACGCTAAGATGATGGAAACAGAACATGGCATCATGAGCGTCTGAAGGAAGCTCCATCCAAGCCGGGCGAGACGGCGGCGAAGAGGAACAGTAGGTTCGCTTTTCGTTTCTACTTCTTCGACGGTGTGTTGGACAATTGTCGTAGCGGCCGAAATGGGGTTATCGTGTAGTCCATGGGGCGGAATTGGCGGGTCTGACAATCGGTGCCTCGGGGCTACTACAGCCTTCTCGTCATCGCTGTCACGGTTCTCAGCTTGATGTCTTCTTAGATAAAAGAGCCCCTTTAGTGAGATAATAACGCGCTCGATCGCTGCACCAAGATACTTCTGTTTGGTTTTCAATTGTTCTTGTACGTCCTCATCGATAACGTCTGGTCCCTGGAAATCCATTGCCACCCAGTTGACGCCTCCGAGTGGAAAGAGTGTAATCTAGTGGATAATAGTACGTTATACGGAGTAAGGGGAAACGGCGATGCAAACGTACCAAAAATATGAGTGTGGGGACGGCGATGTAGGCAACAGCCAAGTTTTGATCCGATGTACCGTTGAATGGGGCGGCAGCCGTGAGGCTCAGGATGACGGACATTGCTGTTCACGATATCGAGGTACATCATTGGCGAGGACGTGCGTGCGATGGTAGACATGGGCTCACGAAGGTCCCCAACATTGCCCCATCCACCGGCCACCAGGATGCCATATCGAAAGCGGTGTGGAACCCAAAATACTTGCTTGATAATCCACGACATCGCGATGCCGATCGCTTCATACAATAGTGCGACAATGATAAGAGGGCCTAGAGGGAATTGCGCTGGGTATCGCTACGATTCAGAAACAAAGTGCATACTCACCTAATACGCCGACGTTGGAAGAGCTGAAGGCCGGGACGATTCTGGAGAACATGAGGCTCGGAAGAGTGATGTTCTTTTTCATTGAGCACTCGCATGTCTTTGCGAGTAGCACAACTTACGAGTATCATTTGTGCGGCACCTCGGGCTGCCACAGCGGGGAGAAGCCCCGCTTTGGTGATGATAAAGCCGGCTGCGACACATAGAAACCTGTCCCACAGAGTGTGATCAGTAGGGCTAAGAAAATGCGGTGGATCGGTCGAACGTACAAGCGGATAAGTGGTTGTGCAGACACCCATATGAGCTCGCCGACGTGAATCATGAAATACAGAGGGCGGAGGGCACTGAAACCTGGCCCGGTGGGCCCTAAATTTAAATACCGTCTCGGGGAGGATCACAGCCTTATCAATCGATACCTTTATAGTGATCGGAGGGTTCATGGGAATTTTTGGGTACCTCGATAATGGTTGCATTGGACTCTTGAGATACTTGCTCGCACAGCAATGATCCCTGGCAGACTCATCAGCGCCGACGTTGACTCGGGCACATGGTAAGAAGCAACCTCGACTGCAGGGTGGAAATAGTGGATGCAGATTCCATTTCATGTTACACTGGCGCGTTTCAAGTCTCGAACAAGAAGCTTGAATCAAACCTTCGGATGCCCCCGGAGACCAAAACGCCAAGATGTCAGCCCCGAGTGTCCTAAAACGACTGGTCACGAGACTGGGTGTGTGCCTAGATGTGTCGAGCTCACCATCTGACGGAAATAAATTAAGACATGGACATACGGTCCCGATGAGGTTAGGCGCTGGGAGCTCGTTACCAATTCCAGATCTCTGCAAGGGATGACAGCGTTATTCACCTTGGGGTCCCAAAAGTCAGATGAAGGGTCATCAACACATATATGAATGTCACATGAGGTGAATACTACATACCGGGTAAAGCACGCTATACCTCTGGGCTCACGTTCAAGTTGTGCCAGTAGCAAAGTGGGCCGAACTAGATGCCGTCTCATTAAATAACCGAGTATGTACGCACAAAGCCGACCGGTTAGGATGATAAGGATATTTGTAACTTGTCCCACGTAGACATGAGAAAAAATATGTCCAGTTTTCTGCAAAGTAAGCATTCAGCATTGGCCGGGAAGCAGTGCGTACCAGGCTGCCAGCCAATTGTATACAAGAGTGGGCGCTAGTGGCCCTGACGTTGTTGGTTCACGCGAACGCACTGACGTACCAAAAATGAACGCGAGTGGCCTAACGGTTAAGATATTCTGAGAAAATCAGCGACTAAGACACAGAAGGGCCACACAGATTCTTGCAATTGCAGCTCCTGCGCAAGTCGTTAATTCGACGAATACAGTAGGACGACGTCACTGCCCCAACTTGGGGACTATGCTCCGAACAAAAGGTGTTAATCACGTGGCTAGCATCGATTCGTGGACTTCCACAAGGTCCTGCACGTTGAGCAGAACAGCGACCTGCGGAGGACATTAAAACTTGTCCGCCGCGTCTGGCCACGACCAGCGGAGGAACTTTTGACACACCAGCTACTGAAACGACAAGTTTAGTTTGGTAGCGATGTCTTCGCACGACAGCACTTCTGTCCTCAGTTTCCGGGCATCAGGTATATTCTCGCATGTCTCGCGCTCGACTGACTTTCGTGCTCACCATAGAGTTATTTCAGGCCCGGTGGAGCCTTTACAGCAAGTTAGGCTGCTCTCAGCTCTCAGGAGTGGTATGTGGTCACATGGCATTGAAGCTACTTGGACGCTGACACAACTTCTTCTAGGCGACCCCGCTCTTATTCATCCCTTCCTGGCCGAAATCGGCAAGGAGAGACGGAGCTCAATCGACGGAGACCTCAACACAGGTGCTGCAGCCTTGCACCTCGCCATCCGCTGCGCCTCCGGTGTGTACTATGCAGTCTGTCCGAAAGTGTCACTTAATCTGATGAATTCATCCGCAGTGGAGACTATACAGCTACTCTTGTCGCACAGAGCTATCTCACCAAATGGTATACACCCTCCCGGGAGTGGTACCACTGCCCTCCACCTCGCGGCGTCGCTTGGGCGCGCCGAAATCGTGTCTCTTCTTCTCGATCAGCCAGGGATAGATGATACCCTCCGCGATAATCAGGGACGTACATGCAAAGATGCAGCGAAAGGAAAGGAAGCTATTCAAGTCTTGCAGGGTAGGCTAACTCATTCCGGCTTATTCGGCTTATCCCTCACCTCCTCCAGATTCGCGATCCTTCCTGAGTGCATCATACAGGTCATTACTCCACTCCTACGCACTCTCCCCTCTCAACGCCCAGCCAAGCCAAGCATTCGTATCGCTGTTGGAGTCACCGCGCGCGAAGGGAATTGATCTTTCTTATCTCGATGATACGACTGGGACCTCACTTTTACATGAGGCAGCACGCCGGAAAGACTTGCGGTTAATCGAGCTGGTTGTACGTGCAGGAGCGGATGTGTTCGTGCGAGATCGCAGAGGAAAGATGGCCTACGATGGATTGGGCAAAGATGATCGCGTGAGGGTATTCTTACGCCAATGTAAGTTCCTACCTTATCTTCTTCAAGTCTCCTCTGAAGAACCGCAGTCGCGAATCACGATCAGTCATTGATCGATACACCGGTCTCTGAGCCACCTGTCTTGAAAGGGTACCTGAACAAATATACAAACGTTGCCAGAGGGTACAACACTCGGTGGTTTGTCCTCAAAGATGGCGTTCTTTCATGTTCGTGTAAGCATACTGTCATCATGGAACAGCTTTGATGTGGGTTTCCGCAGACTATACACACCAGGAAGATGAGGAGATTGCCAGCAGAGGTGCAATTTCGATGAAGACTGCAATTCTTAAAATTGGCAAGGGCACCGAGAAAACGCGCTTCGAAGTTTGCTCCGCGCCAGTGCGTGGTCATACAACAGGGGTGCAGAAATGGTACATGCGGGCGAACCACCCTGTCGAAGCTGCACGGTGGACGCAGGCAATCAACAGGAGTATGGAGTGGTACCGACGCGAGGCAGATACGAGCCTTGTAGGCCGGCGGAGCATGGAGAGCGACAAGAGTGCCTTGCGGCCAACGAAGATCCGGACTAGCTTTCAGTCAGGGGTATCTGCGCTGAGAGAACTTGGAACGCATAGTCTGCGGGGAGAGCAAGCGTCTCTGGTAGAGACAGTGGAGGACGCTCCAATAGTCGGTGACATCTCCAAGGACAGCATCCAAGTTCACGACGAGGAAGAAGTTGAAGAAGTTGCGAATCGACACGACAGTTCGGCAGCATCAGAAGTAACACAGTGTCGACCTCCTCACGGCAGTACTTTCGACTTGCACGGGAACTCGGTTGCAGCACAGATGGACCTTACCGCACAGCTTCTTGCCGGATTACCCCTACCATCAGACGCGCCCCTACGCACGCAAGAACTTCGAGAAGCCCTGAAGGAGTCTTTCACCACGGTCCAGTCGATGATAAACGAGTACCTCCAGATGGTAAAAGAGAGGGAAGAGTGGTGGAGGTCACAGCTCCAACGAGAGCGCGAGCGGCAAACAATATGGGAGGAAAGCCTGCAGACCGTCGTTCGCGAAGGAGAAGCGCTCGAGAGAGAGCTCCGAGCTCGCTCTCGCAAACGCGGAAGCAGATTTTTCGATGCGGGAATGCAAGACGCCGGGTCTGCAACCGTAAGGCAACGACCCCTCTCCTTAGCTGCCACGTCATCCACCGTGCCTTCGGCTCAGGCCTCCGCATACTTCACAGCGGCGGAAACGCCTCCCGTTTCGTCGACTCCCGTCCCTACCGCCGATGCCCCTCAGTCCCCTGTACTTTTGACTCCTACCCAGCGCCGGATGTCGCGACTAGCATCGCCAACTGCCTTCGGGGCGAACGAGACCGATGATTTGCACGACACAGATGAAGAAGACGAATTCTTCGATGCCATCGAGTCGGGTAATCTCCCGAACCTCGTTGTCAGCGAACTTCTCACCAGCCCCACGCACTCCGCAACTTCCTTGCCGTTTACCATTAACTTGGAGCCTTTCTTGGGATATAAACATCTAAGGACCGACTTGCCCATCGAGAAAGACAACAGGCCATCTACTAGTCTTTGGTCCGTTTTGAAGCATAGCATTGGGAAGGACTTGACAAGGATCAGCTTCCCTGTATTTTTCAACGAACCCACGAGCATGCTCCAGCGAATGGTAGGCGTCCACCTACCCCCGCGCTATTCAGAGAACTCACTCGTTTGTAGGCTGAAGACATGGAGTTTTCCGAATGCCGTGAGTGTTTAGCTTTTGATGATTCGATTCGTTAAAGCATCTATTTACAGTCGACGTGGCCGCCAGAGAAAAAGACCCTCATCGACGTATAGCATTCGTCGCAGCATTTGCGATGTCTAATTATTCATCAACTATTGGACGCATAGCAAAGCCATTTAACCCTATGCTTGTGAGCAAGACATTTCAATTTTGCACTGAACATGCACTCACATTTCTTCAAGAATGAAACATTTGAATACATGAGATTAGACAAGGAATACCGATATATGTCCGAGCAAGTCAGCCATCACCCACCGATTTCTGCTTGCTGGGCTGAATCTCCCAATTGGCATTATTTCGGCGAGGTATGCGTCTGACGTTGGGCAGGTGCAACTAACTGACCGCTCTGTAGGTTGATGCTCAAAATAGGTTCATGGGCAAGTCCTTCGAGATCCGGCCCACTGGTGTTGCGCACGCAGAGCTTTTGCTCCCTGAAGAATGGGCACCAAATTATCCTAAAGCGACAACCATTGGCGGGAAGGGAAAGGTAGTGGAGCACTACTCGTGGAAAAAGGTCACTACGAACGTTTCCGGCTTCATCCTGGGGTCTCCTACTATCGACCATTATGGTGACATGATTGTCAGTTCCCCAAAGTCGTCTAGTATTGAGGTTCACTGAGTTTCATTGACTCCAGGTCACGAATCATCGCACCGGAGATCGATGCATCCTAACATTTAAGCCCCGAGGGTGGCGAGGCAAGGACGCATACGAGATCTCGGGCTCCGTTAGCAACTCGGACGGCGAGATCACATATGAGATCGCCGGTCGTTGGAACAGCCAGCTCATCTGTCGCGCAGTCGGTACTGGAAGTGGGTTTCTGCACCCCGACGCGACCGTCAGCGGCCCTGCGTCGCCGACTTACATGGCAGAGTATATCCTACTGTGGAGAAACTCTGAAAAACCGCCAGCGCCTTTCAACCTCACGCCGTATGCGATCACGCTCAACGACTGCCCAGAGGACACGGTTAAACCGTTCGTGTGCCCTACTGACTGTCGCCTTCGGCCTGACCAACGCGCGTTCGAGATGGGCAAGTATGAACGCGCAAACGAGCTGAAGCAGATGCAAGAGGAGAAACAACGCGCGACACGACGCGCGAGAGAGGAAGGCAGGCTACCGCCCCATCGACCAAGATGGTTTACCGCGGAGACGGATGGCGATACGGGGGAGCGTGTGTGGACGCCTTCCCGCGTGGGCAATGTGCTCGAGTATTGGGTAGAACGGGAGAGGGTGTGGAGGGAGGGAGGCGGGGGATCTTGGAAGGACGTGGATCTCATTTTCATCGAAGATATACCTTAGGTTGGTTATGGATTTACTTGCTGATTACTCTGGGATACGTAGACTATTGTGGTTACACCTAATACTACAGCCGATGCCATCGACATGTTGACTCTTTCATGATGTGCCGCAGCCGATCCTCCCGCGGCCGGCTCCCGAGTTCAGGTGCCAGTTGTTCTAGTTCCAGCCAGCCGACGTTACAGTAATCCACAATACCCTGCAATTAGCGCTGCGGTTTCGAGCCCTCAGGCCTCAGGCCTCAACTCTCAGTCCCCGGGCCAGCCTCAGCCCCGTTACATCTCTCCGGAGAGATCCGTAGTGGCTCATACCCGTAACCCCTTGCGTTCTCGGCTCATTTAAAGGCGATCGATACTGCATCCCCCATCCACTGTTCCCCTTCTCGCAAGGACAGTACGTATTCACACTCTGTAGACGAATACCTATCCTGATATTCGGTTCTCCAACAGGCGCCATATCTCCTGTCGTCACCTTCAGATCCTCCTCGACGTCCCCAGCAGACAAAGGAGCACACATGCCAGTGCCTGTAGTCCAGCCCGAGGGAGCTACGCAACCACTCCAGGTAGGGGAACAACTCATAAATATGGATACCATCTCTGACTCATATTCCAACATGCAGGTCGCCACTGCATGCCCACACGACGAGAAGCTTCGCAAAGATCTCTCTGCGGCCGACGCCCAGATTGCCGAACTCGACAAGCGCCGCCACGCGCAGCTCGAGGAGATCGAGTCTGTTGAACGCGAACTCGATGACAACCACGATCGGGTTGGGAAGCAGTGTCGTGACATCAATCTCCTTGCCGCCGAAGCCGGCCGCTGGGAGTCCGCAGTTGCTACCAAGACGGACCAAATCGCCGCTGAGCTCCAAGCTAAAGAGGAGATTCAGCGAGAGCTGGCAGCCTTCTCCTCCCACATAGCCGAGCTCGAGCAGCGCTACGATGCCCAATCCATTCACAACGAGTTCCAGACGCTGCCTGAACACACCATTACCTTCCTTACCACCGCATTCATGAAGGCTCATAGCGAGGATAGACCAAAAGCGGAACAGATTGCGACTGCGCGCAGGGATCTTGAGCACCTTGTGCACCTACTCTCCACGCCGATCATAATCGTCGCGGAGCGTTACGTGGCGGCGGCGCAGTCGCAAATATCCATTTTCCGTGGCGAGCTCCCCGAAGACCAGCTAGTGCCATTGTTGTCCGCCGCGTTGCCAACGCAGGTTCGGATGAGATTACTCTCTCCGATATCTTCCTTAGAAGGAGCCTCCCTGATAGCGAAACTCCGGGCAGCGGAACGCCAGATAGCGGTACTCCAGATGGAGTGCGAGAACCAGTCCAAGAAGCTCGATTCTGTTAGAAACGATCTCCAAGTCATCAAGTCCCTAGTTGAGGAGAAGGAGCGTACAATCACCACCCTCACCGCTAAACGCGACCAGCTGGAGCACGGAGTTGCTACCATGGTGGAGAAATTGACCGCTGTACGCCGAGATATAGAACAGCTTCTGCACGACCTTGCAGTCTTCTCCCCCCACATAGCCGATCTTCAACGGCGCTACGACGCGCAGGCGAAAGCCATTCGCGACCAACTCCAAACCAGGTTGTTACTACTTGAGCACACCATTGCCTTCCTTACCACTGCATTCATGCAGGCTCAGAGCAAAGACAGAGCGAAAATGGAACAGATTGCGACTGCGCGCAGGGATCTTGAGCGCCTCCAGTGTGTCGTCTCTGAGCAAATGACAAGCCTCCAGGAGCGTTACGAAGCGCAGTCGCAGGAACTCGAGTCTGCCCGTGACAAGCTCTACTCAATCCCCAAATTGCATCAGCCAACCTACAGTCGGACAGTATGGAAGGCGAACCTCAATAGTGGCAATTGGGAAGTGACCACCCAGTTAATTCCCGTCGTGGGGTGAGCTGCTTAAGTACCCAGATTATGTGACCTACAGTTAGTTTCAAATCGATAGACCGCTTTCGTTACATCACCTTGCTTCAAAGCGTCGTCGTCACCACGTCGGCGTTGTGAGCATGAAGGCAGGGCAAGCACGAGCGCGAGGGTGGGCGAGCGCGTGGACGTGTGCAGGGGGACTGTGGGGAGGACGACGGCGGGCAGGGCGCGCACGTGTTGCGGGGGCGAGGGCGAGGGATGCGGGGCAAGGACGGGGTGCGTGCGAAGTCAGCGCAACGGTGAAAGTGGGTGATGACGACGGCCCCATGACGATCGCGCGGTGGCGATTGTCGTGGCGTCGTCGCCACCACGCCGGCATTGCGAGTGGGCGGGGCGTGGTCATGTGCAGGGGGCGTGGGAAGGGGCGAGGGCGAGGATGGTGCCACTGTAGCCTTCCATTGTCTATTACCTTACTACATAGTTGAACAAATGCACAAGTAATGTTTTTTTCCTCATCTGAAACCGACCTCTCACAGAACCCACTCCCTCATAACCCATACCATGGACAATCCAGAGGGGTATGGGTTAAGAGAGAGTCGACTGTAATCCGAGGACAGCTCGACTGAAACAAGTAGTTTCGTTTGTCTCTGCACTCGTTGCCCTGATGGCTCAGTTGGCTAGAGCGCAGGTCTCATACTTTCGTATGACCAGGTCACGTCCCTGGGCAATCCTGAGGTCGCAAGTTCGAGCCTTGCTCAGGGCAGTCTCTTTTTCATTCTCATGTCGCTTGACGGACGCGACTGTATCTTGCGCGTATGTCAGGTCTCTCGGATATGAGATCGTGACGTATTCCACCCCCACTGGTACCTCAGCATTCATTGCAGGTTCCAGTTTTTCTTACTCGGGGATTGGCCCACAGGGAGAGTTTGACCCGAGGAACCTCTGAAAACCATCGATCGTCTTCCACCCGTCGGGAACAAGATTTGTCGTGCAGACAAGGGAGACGTGACCGAGGAAGATGCCAGCGGTCACTTCGGAGACGGTCAGGATGCGTTCTACTTGGACCGGTTCGGAGCGGGGGGTGGCTACCTGCGAGGCTGCAGGTGCGGTGGTCGCGTCGGTGGCGAGCAAAGGGGATGGGTGGAGGTTGAAGGACTTCGGCATTGTGGGCTGGTAGTTCTGTCGGAATCCGGATGGATGTTGTATGGCGGCTGCGAGCCTCGGAAAACCAGTCTCGACGAGAGGTTCAAAAATACCAATCACGATGCACGATGCATGATGTTAGAGTGAAAACGGCACGATACAATTGATGGATGTTTCATACTACAAATGCAAATGTCTAGCCAATGTTACATTTCCGCCACCTTTTCGTACACCTTCTCATCTTCCCCCCAGGAACCGCCAACCTAGGCATCCCCCGCATTCCATGCCTCCTCTACAATCTGCATCTGCCGGAACCACTGATTGTAGTCCATTTGCACCGCATACATATGTTGTTGGTTCAGCCCCTTCAACGCCTCGACCACCCAAGTCTGGCAATTCCAATCCGGCCTCCCTTGCTGGATCGGAACCAACGAGAAATGGGTCTCCAGAGCCTCCAGATAACTCGGCGCCACCCATCCAATCAGGTGGGCACCCTTCTCTTTTTCCCACTTGGAGTGACGATTGTGGACGACGTGCTGAGTGAAGTACCCGGTCTGTAGGCTGCCACCGATCTCGTAAAAGTTGCCAGCCCCGCGCCTGGTCGACGTCGGGATGAAGATGGCCCAGTGGTGAAGTCTGACGCGACCATCCGAGCGGTCGCCTCGGGCAAATTGGACGATCTGGATCGGGAGATGGCCAGGGGGGACTTGGACCCAAGGGTACCAGTCGTGTACGACTTTATACTCGGGTTTCGGTGTAGGTCCGAGGCTTGCGGCGTAGGCTGCCGGGCGGGTACACAAATGAGAGGTCAACGACGTGTAATGACGAAGGAGGGAAGGGGAGGAACTTACCCCTGTAAATGGCCATCAACTCGGGCGAGTAAGTGCTGAGCGACATTGCGAATACCGAATATGAGGATGTAAAGCTGATGATTTTTCCATCGGACTTGGCAAGACATCTTTTATATCGAGGGATCGTCCATCTTGCAGTATCTTGGTGTGGAACAGCGATGGGACTGTGGAAGCGTCTTCTTTTGTTTCCAACAGGCCTCGTTTCTGTTGTCCGCTCTAACGGGGAATATGGGCTATCGACGCTTTGATTCCTTCAACGGAACGGATTCTTTGCCACAGGACTCGGACTCTCTGTGATGCGTGGGGTGTTCATCGAGGTGTGGATATCGTCCATCCGTCTCGACTGCAATGCAGAAAACCGTGCGAGAACTGTCTGAACAGAGCATATCAGTCCCACCACCCGTCGGTTTATCCAATCTTCAGCGTGGAGGCCGCCGATGGTGGCACATATCCGAGGAGTACTCGGTGTTCGCTGGTCATCGAGCAGTGAAAAGAGAGTATTTGATGCATTACTGTTGTGCGCGCGAAGTCAAAGTGGCGGCGCGAGACAAAGGTTCAAGTGAAAGTCCACTGCGTTGGCAACGAACATGTAAGCATCGTCAAGCACGGTCATTATACGTCATTAGATCTAGAGCACCATTGTGCCCACCTGTTACAGTATCACGTAAGTCCACTAATGTTGCGTGGGCGGATGAAAGCTCGCCTTGACATGCGATGTGTCGCGAGCCTGGGCCCACTTTAACTCGGGTGGCTCATGTCCTCGGACCGAACGGAACGTATGGTGTCTGATCGGACTGATGTTTAGCGTAGTCAGGAATGTCATGATTCTGCATCATGTCGTTTCAGTCGCGGTGAGTGAGTAGCTTGGAAGATGAGGCACCACGTACCAATCACGCTGGGAAAGGCGTAGTCTTTACTTTTACGGCGGTCCCGATCACGAACAGGACTTGGGCAGCTAGAGACAAACTTGGTGCAGGCGTGTAAAACCTCCATTCTCGCAATCGACATGGTTCTCTTATACAGACCCAACAGCCGAGGAAGCGGGTGACGGAGAGAGCGAGCTGTGTCGGGGGATGTCCAACAGGACACTGGGCGATCGATGTCGAAAGCCGCCGAAGAAACAGGTCAGCGCACCTCGACAGCCTACGAAGACTTACTTGGAACACCCCCTGTACCATCGCCACCATTCTCCAGTCCATCCCAACGAACCCCGACATGACAAAAGAGCGCGACAACGCGCGACCATCGAGCGCTTGAGGAGCAGACCGCGAACCGAACCCCCATTCCGTTCTTGAAGAGTCCGGTTGGAATTGGCATTCGGGACCTGACCGCTCCATCACTACTGGGAAGCAATGTATACCAGTTAGTCTTGCATGAGGCGCCCTGAAGTGCGATGCCATGCATTGGACGAATGGTGTATGAGACCGTCGACGTCCCGGTGCAGGCGCCGAGACTGTTTTGTTGATCGAAGTCTACGCATCTTTTCATACCCGCCGTTTGAGCGTACTGTACAATAAAACGTTCGTGACATGACGAGACCGGAGAATGCGTTTATAGTCGCCGGTCGCTCAGAGAATCGGGAGGCAAACTCAGGTGAGAGAAATCCCGGACCGGCCCGCCGATAAGCCCGACCAGTCTCATCTCGGAGGACAAGCGCCATCCTCTACAAAGCCATCATCATTGAACAATGTCCCCACCGGCTCCCGGCGGTACAAACGCCAGCGACCTCGACAAGCTCGGACTGGCGACCGCGCTCGCGAAAGCACGCAAGAGTTATCGAGAAGGCGGCGTCCCTATCGGCGCGGCCCTCGTCTACCACGGTGCCTCGCGCGGTGACGATCACGACACGGCCAGCGCCGCGGCCGTCCTCGGGTGCGCTCACAATCAGCGGATTCAAAAGTCGTCGCCGACGTTGCACGCCGAGATGGCCGCGCTCGAGGACGCGGGTCGACAGAGGGCGGCCGTGTACAGGAACTCGACCATGGTAATGACGGTCTTTCCTTTGTCCATCCGACCACGGCTGACGGACGGATGACACGTCGGTGGGTTCACACAGTATACGACGTTGAGGTACGAGAGCTGGTGCCGCCCCCAAGTTCTGGCGTGACGTGTGCTCTCCCGACAGTCCCTGCAGCATGTGCACCGGCGCCATCTTGCTCTACAAAATCCCCCGCGTCGTGATCGGCGAAAACGCAAACTGGGTAGGCGGCGAGGAACTGCTCAAGTCAAACGGCGTCCAAGTCGTTGTCTTGGACGACCCCGAATGTATAGCACTCATGGGGCGGTACATCAAGGAGAAGCCCGAGGTAAGCCAGATAACCAATGGGTTCTATTGCAGTCGCTGTGACACTCTACGCAAAATGCAGGAC
>JBBPKY010000261.1:0-30366 GCA_038089495.1 Xerocomellus dryophilus
AGGCATTGTCGCAGCACACCGTCGTGCACGCGTTGGTAGCAGCGGCAGCAACGATGCCAGTCATGGCAAACAGTGCAATGAAAACGGGGGTGAAACGAGCAAACATGTTGGAGAGGATGTGATTGGTTCTGTAGAGGTGTAGAGTGTTGACTTGCTCGTGTACCGCGAGCCACCTTTATAAGAGACAAACATGAGCTATGCAATCTGAATGCATGAATGGTCATGGCAAGCGGTTTGCCCTATCTGTGAGATATTTCTCCTTGAAACGACTGCGGTTGCCAGTGTTTTGAGGAAGGTACTCTGGACGTCTGGTTGTTCCGCAGTCAAGGCCTAGGTCGTGGTGAGTACGTCAAAAGCCCCGAGGCAGGCCTCGTGAGTGGATGCGACTGTGGGCAGCGGACATGACTGTCACGCAACCGCAGCCGCAGTTGCAAACAACACCAGACTTGCAAAACTCGAGTTTCACAACAACAGAACTGTATCCATGCCCCACTCGTATCAGGAAATATGTTTCCTACCTGGAGCGGGTCCCGATGCCATGGGAAGCTGGAGGTCAAGATGATTACAATGTCATCGTTGGATCGGTCGGTTTGACGGGTATTTCCCTTATAGATCGAAGAGGTAGGGTGCAATGGTGTCTCTATCAACAGGGCGCCAGATGACTCCAAGCAATTAAATCCATTCCACGAGCCTGTGCATCTGTGGGGTGTTTCTGGTGGTCATGAGCCTTCTTTGCGGGGTGCGACATGCCCAGCATACGTCGACAAACCGTGCAGTAGTACTTGGTGATACCGAATGGAGGTGTGGGCGAAAGCCGAAGGTTTTTCCGGCCCGAGACTGTGCCCGAACTGTCGGGTGGGGTGGGGTGGGCAACCGAACAGCAAAGCTTGTGCCTCGACAAGAGTCGAGCGAAACAGCATCGGACAATGTGAGGCAGCGAGTCGGGCTAGAGAAAGCGAAGTGGACGAGAGCAAGAAAGACGCACCACTTGGCTTGTCACGCATAGACTAAGTCCTACGCGCAGTTCCTCGCCTTGCTAATTAGGCCACCAGCTCGCTCGGTTTCTGAGGGACTCATATCTGCCATCTTCAATGCTGAGGCGGAGCCTGAACGATGGGGACAGTATGATTAGGAGTCTCGCTCCTCCCTCGTACCTTTTCATTCTTGTCACTCAATGTTTTGGAACTTGCGGAAGCAGGTGGTTGAATCATGGGTACGTTTTTTTTTGGTGTGGGTGGTTGTGTGTTCCAGGATCACTCGGACATGTTGGTAGGTCGATGTGATGACATAATGACGAGGGGACAAACTCGTTCTGCTCCATTCTCCCTCTCTCACGGAAAGCTCAGATGCCAATGCAATTCGAGGCCTACCAGTCAGTCAAGGCTGCAGCAAATAGGTATCCCCAAGCACTACCCCACGGTTTGTCAACGCATGCTGGGCATGTCGCACCCCGCAAAGGCTCATGCCACCAGAAACATCCCACAGATCCACAGGCCCGTGGAATGGACTTAATTTCTTGGGGTCATGAGGTGTCCCACTGATAGAGACACCATTGCACCCTACTCTTCAATCTATGGGGGAAACATCCATCAAACCGACCGATCCAAGCATGACTCTGTGATCATCTGACCTCTAGTCTCGCATGGCCTCGGGACCTGCTCCAGGTAGGAAATATACTTCCTGATACAAGTGGGGCATGAATCCAGTTCCGTTGTGGTGAAACTCGTGTTTTGCAACTCTCGTCTCGTTTGCGACTGCGACTGCGGTTGCCTGACAGTCATGTCGGCTGCTCACGGTCGCATCCACTCACGAGGCCCAAGTCTTGGGGCTTTGGACACGCTCGCGACGACCTAGGCCTTGACTGCGGAACAACCGGACATCTTCGGAGTACCTTCCTCTGAATACTGGCAACCGCAGTCGTTTCAAGGAGAAACATCTCACAGATAGGGCAAACCGTTTGCCATGGCCATCCATGCGTTCACATTGGATAACTCATGCTTGTCTCTTATAAAAGGTGGCTCGCGGTACACGAGCAAGTCAACACTCTACACCTCTACAGAACCAATCACATCCCAACATGTTTGCTCGTTTCACCCCCGTTTTCATTGCACTGTTTGCCATGACTGGCATCGTTGCTGCCGCTGCTACCAACGCGTGCACGACGGTGTGCTGCGACAATGCCTCCAACGTAAGTTGCGGTGTTCGTCTGCCGCTGCCGAGCCCATGCTGACGTTGTGCGCGACACCAGACCCCTAGTGGTTGGCAGGGCACGGGATGTTCGACTATCGCGCCCTCCGACCCGTGTCCCCACGCCAAGCTCTGCTGCAATGATCTCCACGTGAGTAGACCACATCCAAGTACCCCTCCCAGTGAGAACTGTCTAACTCGTTTCGTACTGCAGCCGGAGACCTCCTCTGCAAGCGCTTGCGCCGCCACCCAGAATGGTGCGGGAGAGCCTGCCTCGCCCCAAGGAAAGATTTTGTAGAGGGCGACCTATATGGTCCGGATCTAGCTCCTGTGGTTATTTATTTGGGTTCTTCGGGAGGCTGTCCCCTACCTCTACTGAATATATGTTTGTATTCATTCTCGCGTTTGAATTTGTTTTTATGCATTCCCTTGGCCGTTCTGCGTGTTGTTCGCATCCAATGATATGGATCACTCTCGGTATCGACGACCTTGGATGCAGTTCCTCCTCGCGCACATCATTCAAGACTTTATCGGCATAACTGCACCTAGTGAAAGGACGGAAACCTGAGCGAACCGAATCGATCCACGGCTCGCCGCTGTGTAGGTTCTGTCACCTAATGTGAACCGCTAATACACCGTGGATTACCTCGATCATGGGGTTCATCACCTTGGGCCGGATGCGCTTCTTTCGATATCGATAGGGCGGAGCCCGGCGCCATATAGAAACCAAGTAAAACCAACTCACATCCAACTCGGCCATGTAGTACCACGGTCAAGGCAAGATCCCGTGTCTCGTTCCTTGCTCTCAGAATGGCCATACACGACACCCCTGTAGTTCCCAAGCAGCGGGAGGGTTAATTTACTTGCATCGCTTTTTCTTGACCATATTCCGTGTTGGGGCGCCGCATGCACGAATAAACGGGCTGGCTGGCCAGGTTGTCGACCATGCTGAGCTGCAATCGGGGGTTGGCATAGCCCTCATCTTGCCGGTGGTGAAGACAGGACAAATATTTGTTTACCATTCGAAGACCCCGAGTCCGTCCTGTCCTGTCGCAGTCCATATAGTCGCCGTTGATGCATTACCACCAGAAAATCCCTGGCAGTCCATGGTCCGGAGCCCGGGGGTGGTCGAGGACTCTTCCTCGGCCACAGACTGAACCTCAGTTACTGGTCACCACCCGTGCACGTTAGCACTGCAGCCTTCGAACTGTGGATACACGGTGGGCTCACCAACGCCGAGGAGGCCTTGCTTGCGGATGAAATTTCATGGGGGCTCGAAAGATAGCCATCACCAAAAAGTCCCAAACCTTGCATGGCCTTGAAAGGCCCAACAAGGCCATGCAAGGTACACTGGCCTTGCAATGTGTTGCAAGGAAATACTCCGGGCTTGCAAGGTCTTACTAGGCCATTCACTCGGGCATCGTCTTGCCAGCTCACTCAAGGTAACATTGGCCCATCCAGGGCTTACTAGGATTGTGGTTGCTATGTAATACATCCATGTCGTAAGCATCTAAACATGTAGCACAAGGTCGAAGCAGCGGGTATTGTGCGCGAGTGTAGTTGAGTCCATTGTGGGGGGAATGCGTGGCTGTGCGAGTGTGGTATCGATCAGTGCCAGTGACGCGACCGGAACAGCGCCGGCGAGACGATGAGAGAACAATGCTGAGGTGACAAGAGAATGATGGCGAAGCAAGGCAAGAAAGATGGCGAAGAGAAGAGTGCCAAGGCAACAAGAAAATGGTGGCGATGCGGCGAGAGAGAAAGATGTGTGCATTCAGTATGTGTTGATGAGCGGTGAGACATCAAGATGGCAAGATCAAAAGATAGTGAGAGCACTAGACATGGCGATCAGTCCAGAATTTTCTGAGAACATGCGCACTAAACATTTAAAATCCATTTGCACGATTCTTGTGTGTAGGGTTGCATTTTGCTGGTGCTTGCCGGGGGTTTCAGTATCACCTTCAGAGTCTTCTTTTTTTGGGCCGGCTGAACGACCATATCCTCATTGTTTGCTGTGGTGCTGCAGTTACTAATGCGCTTGGAAGGAACAGTAATGGGTACTATACTGATTGGCATTCTGTCATTGAGGTCATCTGGGGGCTCCGAAAGCTGGGAATCAGCTTGGATGAGTGGCATACCACTCCCCTTGGGGCCACCATGGCCAACGTCTTGATAGAACCGAATACTGTCATAAATGTCATCACGGAAACGATTGCCACCACAGTTGGCACCTGCCTTGAGTTTTGAGATTTCTTTGTTGGGTTCCGGTGGGGGAGTACTGAACTCTTAGCTGTGTCATGTGGGAGAGGTGTCAATGGCAGCGGTGGTGCAGGCACGTCTCCACCGGGGGACATCGATTGAGGTACTTGGCACTGGACGCAAGCCTGATTACATAATCAGCTACATCCAGTCCTGCATGGTTGAATCCACTTATGAACTGGGCTCCAAAACAGTTTAGACTCACATACAAAGCATTCCACAAACAGATATAACTTATCTGATGTGCTTGAGGTGATGAGGAATGGTTGAGCAAGCGAGACGTACAATGGTGGTAGGGAGATAAGGAGATTTGAAGTCGGAGTCTGAACATATGACACGACTTGTCACATTTGTGGCACGTCTCTCACATGTGACTTAGTAAGTAGACTCCTCGTTCCCTGGCGTTTGGACTTTGTATCTCCTTTCCTGGTTGGTGGTGTGTCACGGCGGACAGGCGCTCGCATGCGCGACCATGTGCCAACTGCGGGAGAACCCACACCTTGTTGGCCTGTGCCAGCTCAGCCGACGTCGCAGATTCTCGTGAGTATTGCGTTTACATTTTTGTGCATGCTGACCATGCTTGACATTCTCCTAGCCGCCGAATCCATTAAGGAGGGTGCTATTACAGCTGGCTCACAGGCGTCTTCACGGGTACACACAGCAGTGGAAAGTAACGGTCATGAACTCGCTTTCCACGGTCATGCACCGCTGGTGGGATTGTCCCTCTCGGACACATCTGCACATTTACCCAACTCTCCAACGTGCCCGAGGTTCATGGTGCGTCCTCAATGGACCTAATTGCTGACGCAAAACATGCAAAAACTCACTCCTTACCTCCTTTCCCCCCTCCCCCCTCCGGGCCTTTATGTGCCTGAGCAAACCTGCACCATGCGGGATCAGTGCAGCTTTCACCCCAGGAGTCAGAATGCCACGCCGAGCCTTAATCCGGTCTCCATTCGTCAATCGGCACTGCGATGTGGTTGAAAAAACCAGCAGGCGGTCAAGGTGGTCCAGCATCTTAGGTACGTCCCACACGCTGGTACGAGGTGGCATGTCGCGTGGTCGCTGACTGGCGTGCATCATTTCAGTGGTTGAGTCTGTGTGTATGCGCGCTTGCACGCTTGCCCACACATCGCTGTCACCACCTCCCTCGCTGACCTTCCTCCCAGTGACGGTGCAGCGTGCATGTCATGTACATTGCGCCACTGCGCCTCTTGCCACATGGATCATCGAGAGCATGCAGAAGTGACATCACAACATGCACAATTGGTGCATATTTTACTGTCACATCTCTTGCCCTCACCCTTGCCCTCGCCACTCATAACCTATACCCACCCCGGGTCTGGGTGCAGGTCTGGTTTGGCCTACCCGTGCGAAAACCCATACCCGCACTGCCAGGTTGTTGAGGATGAAGGGCAGGAGGAGGAGGGGGACCTCGCAGATGATGCACTGGGCACAGAGGATGGAGAGAACAAGGGATGGGATGAGGACTTCACTCAGTGTTATGTATTTGTAACTCGGGCACCCATACTACCGAGGGTCTAGCATGACCTTGCAAGGCTTTGCGAGACGAGAGCACGGCCTGGAAGGCGTTGGAAAGGCCGTGGGAACCTGGCAAGGCCTCGCAATGCCTTGCTAGTTTTGGGACTTTTTGGTGATGGCCACCACGTACTCGCCAATCGCGCTCTAATATGTACGTACACACCGGCAAGACAGCAAAGCAGCGATTATAATGCCAAAAATGTAAGCTTCTTTGAACTACTCTGTGTGCTCGTGTTCACGCGAATCTACGCCAAGTCCATCAAAATCTAACCGTCTGTTACGGGTTATATCGTATTGGCAATTATTGCACGGATCCGTAACTGTGAACGTGATGCAGGATGCTGGGCATTACTTAAACCCCGCATTCAAGCAATGCCATCAGGGTGATATCGACTTTTTTTTGCTAATCGAGGTACGGATTAGCGTCGAGGACCAGATGCTCGACCGAATCCGCCGCAAACTGTTCCTTTCACTCAAAGTCATGTCCTCAAATACCACCGATCCTTCTTCCGACGCCGAAGAAAACGCCCAGCAACTCAAAAAGGCGGAACTCATGGATATCTTGCGCAAAGGTAGCAGTGCCATCTCGGGTGAAGAAACCGGCATGGACGTTGGGCGATTTCTGAATGCGCCGATCGACGCCATTTTGGAGGAGTCGAGGGCACGAGAGGGCGTGAGGTTGCCGGTGCGTCTCCGTCTTTGGTTCATTTTCCTTTCCTTTCCGCTTGTCTCCTTCTCGACACCTTTTCATCACCCTTTTTTGTCCCTTGGCCGTGTCCGGTGGGACCGTCGATGCGATCCGTAGATTCCGGAAAAAGCGACGGACTCGGAGGAGCACGGGTGCGGAGAGTCTGGGGCGTCGCGATGAGGTGATGAGCATCTCTAGTCCCCGCACCACGTTTGATACGGTGGCCACACGTTGACAAAGGACGCGGACTCGTTGCAAGCAGTGCCCCGACCGTGTGGAGAATCTTGCAAGTCGATCGAGCATCGTACAGAGTAGAATCTCGGATGCATCTTTCGCTAAACGATAGGATACGATACGCGCTTATATCGATAGTTCGTCACCACGTGCACATTAATTTATTCCAACGTCAAGAAATATCAATCAAAGCATACAAACGACGTCTGGAATTCTAGTCACTTCCACGTGTGTATATACACCTAGCGATGGACGATACCACAGATAATACAAGAATAGTGCTATTACCTACGGCGACACGAAGGGAGTCGTATCGGGAGGGTGCTCACCGACTAAAATCGCCATTTTCAAAGTTTCTTCTTTGGTTCATACCCGTCTGTATAGCGTCTGTGCATAAGTGTCCTCTCCTCGTGTGCCGTATAACCCCCGTCCGAGCTGAGTGGTGTCGTAGGGCAGGAAATAACATGAACATCTGATACCGACGCGGACGTGGCACGCAAGCACGGCCAAGGCCCAGCACAGGACTCGCCGCTCTCGTAGTATACCGCATGGCGATGGACCGAGAAGGGCAGAAAGCAACAGGAACAGGAATAAACAAGGGCAATGATGTCTGCCATCTCCCCCGGCTCTGCCATCCTCCCCTCGCCGCGCTCGCGTTTTGCCCTGCGAATCCGAACCTCCGATTTCCCAGCCTGTGGCCATCTTTCAGCGGGGTCGAACAAGGCCCGCGTCGTTGCCGCAGCGGCGTGATGTTTACGTTGCCGACGGGGTGAACGACAATGAGGCGAGGTGCAAGGAGGGCGGGACGGGTAGCAAAGCGCTCTGGGCATGTTTCTGGCGCGCCCGGGGCGGGCGGCAGGAGAGTATATGCGCACGCGCGCAGATAGGGTGACCGCACTGGCATGCACGCTCTCGTCCAAGCTAATCGGGAACGGGAGCCGACGCGGTCGTCTGGAAAAAAAATTGATCCACTGACGAAGGCTTATTTTCGGTGCTCCATTCAAGGCCAAGGCGATGCACCACACCGTAAAAGCCGAAGGCCAAGAGCGACATCTATCACTCGAATACCTACCCTTTCATTAGCAATCTTTGTAAACTGCGCAGAGAAATGAGGTTCATACTTGTAAGAACCAGTACTTCGTTCTCACAATCCCGCATGGATCAAGATTCAACGTTTGAGTCGCTGTCGAGCACGCGAGGGACGTCGTCCAAGACGTTCCTGTTTGGAGGAGCGGATGCCGCGGGCTTGCACTCTCCCACGCACCGCCATCGCTACCGTCTCCGTCTCCCCCAACTCCGACCTCGACCTCATTCAGGCCCATCATCGCCTAACTAGCTCACGACACAACGCCATAGATTTCGCAGGTATCCAGCTCCCGGCCCACCCCGCCCCCGCTCGATTCATCTGCACACACCTGGACAACCGTCTACCCCGCCCCCGATCCGCACACGCGAACACAACTGGCGTACCACGGGATGGTTGCTAATCGGAAATCTGCTCGACCTTCGAATACGTGCACCGCTCATTCTACGCCAGGTCCTACCCTATCCTTCAGAGCGACGAGCACGCAATACGGCGTTCCCGATACCTTCAAGGCGATTAAAGGCTTACTCGAGAGTAAGAGCACACGTCGAACTGGCCACATCTATGTTGGCCTTGACCTCGTAGGTTGGCATGACCCCAAGGGCCTTCTGCAATACGGTGACGCACACAAAACATCGCAAGGTTTCTTCATAGGCATGTCGGTGCCAAGGGTAGCCTAGCGACGCTCTACCTTGCTGAAGAAGCGGAAGCGAAACAACTCGTGCGCAGCATGTTGAAGAACCCTGATGATTTGATTACGCATTGTCACTGGTGTGGTGTTGATTGTCCTCTGAGTGATCGTTCCCGCGTGACGTATTTTGGGCAGATCGGCCGCATCAAGGACGATAGGGATCCGTTCGTCGAGATTTCTGGCAGAACTATACACACATACCGACACCATGATAGCGGGACGTTTTATAGTCGACTTGCTTCCAATCTGTACGTTTCTCGAGTAGTTAAATCCATTTCAGTTGCTTGAAGAGTCCCCATAGTGCGATGCTCCCGAGTGGTTTCCTGGAGGCGAGTTCCACAAAGATGCGAGAGGGTGGCTAAGGTTCGTGAGCAAGGCAGCGGGCTCGCCACACAAATTTGTGTTGGAGCACCTGGTATGTTTCCTCTTCGAGGTTGTGGTGCTTGTACGCCGATGTTAGGTTAGGCAAACGGTGATATTATATATTCGCCCCCATCAAGGCTGCTGCCGGAGGGTGTTACTCCTGAGGATGAAGGGATTTTGAAGTGAGCCTCTATTTCCATGTCCCTAGGTATGGTTCCGAAGTACGCTTCTCAAGACCATTCTACTTACGTTGAGCCTGGTTCTGCCATGCTGGGGTTGTCCCTACCATGGGAAGAGGCACGCCTTGGCGTTCGGACACGCCGGCGCGGGTGTCTTCTGGGACAACACGTGGCATCGAACAGCTGCAAAGATCCTAGAGTGTGTCGATGCTTCTTGGTGAGTGAGAAACTTCTTGCATTCACTTTCGAGCAGGACGGTCGCCAGACCGTGTGAAGGGTGTGTTCATCAGCGAAACCGTCGGATTGAAGATGGAAGACTCCCTCTGGCTGACTGCCCCCACGACCCCGTCTTTATATGTGTCGCAGAGGCAAACGATCCAGACATGGACCAAGAAACTCCGCAGTTGAACGGCGTTATTCAAGCGTGCCTTGATGAGTGACGGACGAACGTAACTGAAACGCTTTTCTACACTTTTCTGTTTTGTTCTGGTTGTTTCTTGTCGCACTGCGGTCACTTTGTACTAACGTCCTGTTCACAGTTGAAAGACAGACACCAACCAAGGGCGGTTCCTTCAACGGGCAAAACTTTCGATGATCAGGATGTGGATCGAGACCGTGCAAGTTGTATGAGACAGAGTCGGAAGAAACGATGGCGACACTCTAGGGGGATAAAGATATGGGGAGTCGGACCTCTTTAAATTGGATAGCAACTTGAAAGCGTGGTGGTGGCCATTCATTTTGCCAATCAATACGCGACATTGGCCGGTAAGACAATCATATCGTAGCACCAACAAACTAGTCAAAGTCTACGACCAGCTGGTGACATAGTGCACCTGCTTTTCCGGAGACATAGCAGGCTTCGAGCTGACCGTTACTGATATAATTGCACCGCGATGTTCGTCGACGCGTCTCGGTCAGCGACACGTACTAGACAGGTACCCAGTTGACCATCGATCCACCGACGTGTCGAGAAATAAATGTAGAGATAGAACAACGTATAATTGCCGGTTTCGACTACAGCAAGCTTATGAAGATGGCCACGAGAGAGGATTCGAGGAAATGACAGGGCGAGAAACTATAACTACGAAATAATACTCACGAGCGCAATGACAACAAGGGTCCGTGGTCCAACGGGGTGCACGCACTGCCCACCAAAGCAATGACAAAAGGAAAGACATGCGAGAAAAAGCGACCGCGGGGTAGGAATATCGTGTACCGAATCGTTACAGTACGTCCAGCATGCGCACGCTGTCCACCAGCTTGTTCAATATCGTAGGCGTGATCTCTTCAACCGGGACGGTGATCAGACTCTCCGCAGCGACCCTCCTATATGCTGACACATTCCCGAGGTCCGGTGTGAGTAGCAGCGCACCAAACGGTTGTCTCAGTCGCGCTATGACTTGGAGCGCTCGCATCTGCTTGTCGGACGGCGATAACGACGAAGGGGGCCGGAGAGACATTGCATCTCGAGGAAATGTGGACCGTCCACCAAATGGTAGGCCAAGGCGAGAAGCGAGCCGGGCTGCTCGTGTTTGTGGGGCCGCAGAGGCCATGGCGGAAGGGCCAGGGAACAATGGCAACTCGCCAATCGAAGAAGAACTGTCATCTATGCTCTCTTCAGGTATCATTTCTGGGACTAGTATACTTCCAACAGGCTGTCGGTCGAGGAGAAAGTCGATCCAAGGATGAACAAGGTATAGAGAACCGAATCGAGAGAGGTCCTCCCCGGTCCTGATCTCCACGACCCCGATAGCTGTCTGCGCGCGGAAAACATGTCCTGACTTGCCACGAGCAGCCGATAAAGGCCCCAGTTTGAAATTGAGGCATGGAAGTTTCATCCGCTGTCCGACGAATGACGGTACAGGGAGCTCATGGAGTCGATCATAGAACCTCATCATTGAAGTAGAATTGAGTGAAGAGCTTCGCAACCTAGCAGTGATCCCATCCATTTCAGCAAGCCCGAGGGCCAGCGGGACGTGCGTTGTCGGAAATTGGTCGAAGACAGTGATATCGGCAGCGAGACAGCTGTTGAAGCTGCCAGATCGACCTGTCCATGCAAGGATACTCGTATCTCCTGAGCTCGTGAGCAGCTGTGCCAAGAATCGACCGAGTGCCTTGTCGCCCTCGCCATATACAACCGGTATCGACATTGAGAATATTCCGAGCAACGAGTAAGCCGAATCCTCAACCCGTGTCGTCTGCCGTGTCGAAGCCAGACGAAGCTTCTCCCGGATGTCATTCAAACCCGGTCGGAGTGCCATCAAGGCTCGTGCCGACACACCAGTTGCTTCCTCCATTTCCGAGATGATCTCGGGCGACTCCTTGTGGTTGGGGATATCAAGATTCAGGTATGGCTTCCAATCTTCAGTGTAGAATCGGACGACCTTGGAAGCATGATATTCCTGGAATGTCCAAGCCCGGGTGTTCCAAATACTCCTCACCAAATCACCACGCTTCGACGGAGAGCGAACCCCGCGAAGTAACACGATCGTCACCGCAGATCCCTCATACCACTTGAACATCGACACCAGGGCCTCTTGGAGTACAAAATGATTTCCTTTGTCGATACAACATGTATCGCTCCATGCCCAATGGAACCCAGAATCCCGTACGATTTTGCAAAACATTTGCAATTTGGTGTGAGTAAGGGACCCCTCGAGATCGTACACCACGATTCGTATGACTTCTTTGAATAGTGGTTCGTTGTCCTCCCACTTGTGCGAAAACGTAGCGTAACGGTAGTACTCCGCGACTTCGCACTCGATGCGAGTATGATCAATGTGTGTGGTCATCGAGGAGATTAACTCCCGAAAGATTGGTTGTGATTCAAATGAGCACGCTTGCTCAGACTTGTCGAGGAGCCGACCGGAGTCAGTGTTTAGGAGCACTAGCGGGGAATCACGAATGGCGTCCTCAATGGCCACGCGAATGACCGCCTTCGTCTGTTCTGGATTTACGTATTTGCGATGACGCTCTGCGAGAAGATCAATAGATAAACATCGGTACAATGTCGATGCACTCACCACGAATTTCTGGATCAGGCGATTGCGACATCTTCAAGAGCATTTTCTCGAATACGGCCATGGCATCGTCATAACGTCCAGCCCTGTGTAAAGCCGTGTGCTTCCTCTCGTAGCCCCATGGAGACAATGGATCAAGGGTGATCACCTAATAATCATACCACGTCAACATGATTGGACCTGCGCAAGACAAACGGCGTACCCGATCCGTGTCATTTATGGCATCCTCCCATGACCCCTTTGCCATATATGCCTTGCTTCGCTTCCTGAACACGTCTTGTGGGTTGACCGGATCAAGCGACAATGCAGTTGAATATTGAATAATGGCTTCATCGTGTTGTTGGGCCTCCGCTGCGATGTCTCCGAGGTGTTCCAGTTTTCGAGCGCAGCGCTGCTTGAAGTCTGAAGGAGATCAGTCACATGAACGCTGCATGCGTGACTGCTCCAGCGCTCACCTATGGCCCATTTCACCTGTTCGGCATGCATGTTCGTCTCCCCCACCAATTCGCTGTCCATTTGGTGGAAACATTCGATTGCGTCCGTTATGCGGTCGGTCTTTTCGAGATGGTCGCAGAGAGCGCAATGAATTGCGAATTTCGGCGCTGTGAACTCCAGACCAACGGAGTGTCAAGCCAACAAAGGCAGCAGGACAAAAGGAGATGCTCACATCGAGAGTGGCAACCAAGGCATCCCTCCATGAACTGCCAGTCAATTTTGATCCTGCCCACTTCCTCAAGAGCGGTTGCCTCACGAACACGTCCTGCGGGGTGACCGGATTGAGCGACAACGCAGTTGAATATTGAGTAATGGCTTCATTGTATCGTTGGGCGTCCACTGCAATGTCTCCGAAGTGTTCCAGCTTTTGAGCACAACGCCACTTAAAGTCTGGAGGAGATCAATCACACGAACGCTGCATGTGTGACTGCTCAAGCGCTCACCTACGCCCCATTTTACCCGCTCGCCATGTGTGCTTGTCTCCCCCGCCAATTCGCTGTCCATTTGGTGGAAACACTCAATTGCTTCCCTTATGCGGTCGGTCTTTTCGAGGTAATCGCAGAGAGCACAATAAAGCGTGAATCTCGGGACTATAAACTCCAGACCAAGAGAGTGTCAGGCCTACGGAGGATAGTCCAAAAGGAGATACTCACATTGAGAGCACAAACCAAGGCATCTCTCCACGAACTGCTTGTCAATTTCGATTTCGCCCACTCCTTCAAGAGCGCCGCCGGATATGGTGAATGGAGGGTTGTCTCAAGAATCCTTTCGGGGGTGGAGAGACATCGTTGCAAGAAATCTGTGGCGAAATGTCGAATGTATAGCAGAAGAAGAGGGTAACGTGACTTACCAGAAATCCAGGAAACGATGGGTGCGGTCATATGGACGTCCTCGTCGACGATATTTACTGTATCCAGTAGAGATTCGCCTGCCTCCTTGATGTGACCCGCGGCATAAAGAGCTTCACAAAGACGCTGTCGAACCGTGATGTCAAGATTGTCAAACTTCCATCCAGATATCTATCAAAGATTGCGAGCGGTTTCGATACGTTGGAATATAGCCATCGGGAAGCTTACCAGTGAGACCATCAAGAGTGCTGGACTTGTGGGGTTTGGGGTTTGGGCTCGCGCACGCTCGAACAGCTGTATCGCACCGTTGTAGTCACCACTCTCCATGCGCGAGTTTCCAAGGAGAAGATACATGTACGCCTGTTAGAAATGTTAGTGGTGATATTGTTTGTGTGGTAGTGCATTATGCACGTGCCTGAACCATGTAGCATAACGGGATGAACGGAATTGTATCGATGAGGTCGTCTACGCGGGATATCGCGTCATCATGCTCTCCGGCCATAAACACGACGATAGCCTAGGGAATATGAGCAGCCGAGGGATTAAGTTGTGTGCGTGGGATACACACCTTGATCAAAAGGAGAAAGGTAACGTGAGTTGAATGGAAGCGCTCGAATGCGATGTCGCACGCCCGATATGCCTTGTACTTTTCCCCGTTTCCGACAAGGGCTACGCTTTTTGCAATGTAGGCAATGACGGATGGCTGGATTTTGATGGACTTGATGTAAATTAGTGACAGCGCATGATAGAGCACAGTAGCAAACACCTCTGTAACATCGGCAATGGCAGCATCCCACTTCCGCAGACGTGCTCTTACGAGAGCTCGACTAGCGAGTGCATGATGACTTGCATTCCGAGAGTCGTGGATTGCCTCGGTCAACAATGCTTCCGCGTTTGCGAGTTGATCGTACTTCCAAGAATGGAGCGCAGCGTCATCGATCCAAATATCTGGTTCCTTGAATGTGGGGTATACACGAGATAAAGTGATTGAATCCTATGGAAAAATGGTCGGAGCAAGAAAGTTGTTCATGTGCAACACATCCGACGAGACAGAATACTTACCCTGATGTAAGACAGACTATTGATGGTGATTTTCCCTTCCCATCCACCAATTGCGAGAGAGTGGTCGTCTGGTGAGACTGCTATTGAATTTATGCCACGAGGGCGTTCGATGAAACCGAGCTGGGTGTGTGTCGCCGTGTCCCAAACTGTGACGATACGCTCTGTGGAGTATGCAATGAATTTCCCGTGATTTAGTAGAGCGATGCACGAGCCCATCTTGCTTGCAGGAACTGGCCACTCCGAGACTGGTGACCCTGTGGATGCTTCGATTTGCTTGATTGTGCTGTCGGATATGACAAAAAGGTGGTTGTTGGACCAGAGGAGACCAGTATTGTACCACGCGGTGAATTTGACTTTGATGTCGACGAGCAAGCGGCCATCGTTGCTGTCCCAGACTCGAACGGAATCGCGAGTGGCTGTCGCGATCCGATCGCCTTGTGGAGAATACTTGGCTGCTGTCACCGAATATTCTCCGTGGCGGAGTGAGTATACTCGTTTGCGAGTTGCAATGTCCCAGATAGAGGCAGTCCCGTTATACGACGCAGAGACGAGGCGAGTCGAGTCGGGCGAGAAATCGACTCCTCTGATGGCGTCTGAGTCATTGTCGTTGTGCGAGAAGACTTTTTCGTGTGTCTTTGCGTCCCACACAAACACGTCGCCGTAGTATGTCCCCGCTGCGATCCATCCGCCATCCTTGGACACAGCGAGACACTGGACACTCTTCGCTTCCATTTTTGCCATTTCTTTGCCGTCTTCCACTCGCCACACTCGAACCCCGTCACCGCCAGTCAGGAGATACTCGCTATTCGCCGAGAACGTCACTGCAGATACCTGGCTACCGACATCGATTTCAGTCGCTGGGTCCAACGATCAGCATCAACGCACGCTGCATCTTGTCAGTACGCACCGGTCATGGGCATTAACGACACGATGGAGTGGAGCAACGGCGAATGTCGATGAACAAGCTGTCCTTCGTGTGCCTTTTTTGCATTCTATGCCCGTTGCTCTCACACGTTCCATCACCTCGTGTTCTCGGCGCTTGTCCACGCGGGCCGTGTTTCCACCGAGGAATCGCAACCCAGCATCGCAGCTCGTCAGCGCGAGACTAAATGACAACCCCTATAAACGATGCAAGTCCCGATGCGCGTGCTTCCCTGCACTCGCCCCCGTCTCCGGCCATCCCTGCCGAACCTCGATCGCCCGTTCACGGTTTCGTCCAGGTTCCACACGACCCAGATGACCCATACCGACGTGCGGCATACCCCCCGTCTTCACTCTCGTTCCGTCGTCCCGGTGATGTGGTTACCTTTCTCCTCGCGGTGAAGGCAACCACCCTTGGCATACCGCGCTAAACTCGCATTGCAACGGATTGACAGCGCCATGGACTCTCGACTCAGAAACTCTGCGGAGCCATCGCCACCGCTGCCGTCTCCATCTTCCCCGCTCCGAGTTTGTCCTCGTTCGCTTTGAAGGCCGGTCTTTCCGTCCCCTCCCGGTACTTCCCCCGCGATGGTTCAAAAAACGACACCCCAGGCTTCGCAGGTGTCCAATTCCCTTAAGTCAACGAGGGCCCCACGCCGCTCGACATCTGTGTACATGCCCAGCAGAAACATATACATATACCCTGCATCCGATCCCGAATATGGCACCCACCCCGATCTGTAAATGGCCTTGTCCCCTTGGCAACCGCCGTGGATGCACACGGCCCGAACAAAAACCCATCTGAGTCGGGCCCTGCGCTCGTCCGGGTCGCGTTGGTGAGAGGGGCCCTTGGCTCTCGGACACGCCGGTGCGGGAGTTATTGGGACGACGCGTGGCTCATCGCTACCATGCAGAAAGCTGCATATCGACAGTACGCAGCGCTGAGAGCTGAATATTGAATGTCGGCGTGTTCTGTGCGACTGGCAACGCCGCACCCGAACCCCGTGTCGTACGTGCGCGCGGGAAAAGCTTGGATCGTGCTCACTGGGGAACTACTTTACTTCAACGAACGGAGATGTCCGGTGTGAGTCGGGCTAGGTTGTGCCCCCAGAGCTTGGGCCAATCCCGACTCTGTTGGATTCGATGCTTCTTTCCTAGCGCGATATCTATTTAGGCATCGGGGCCTGCAAGGCTGAGCCTGCTTCGGCCTTTCCCTCATCGGTCCTTCCTGCACGTTTCGGATCTCCCTTGCGCTCCGAAGGTCAGGCGTCCGTCCTTCTCGTTTTCCTTTTCTCGAACCTTCTGACCTCATTGTGACCCCATCCACTTCGCGCAGTCGGAACCCCCAGGCCTGCCTTCCCACACAACCCATCGAATCTAGTATCAAGATTCGCATGACGCATACGTGATCTTTGTCTCGTTCTCTTTTTATGCGATCTGATAAAAAGTCCATTCCTGTGTCTGCTCAATCATGATGTAGACGGTCACTTGACTCATTATCTCATATCGCGTCATACGACATGATTTCCCTCTTTCTTGCTGAGCAGCCAACTCGCGAAGGTACGCGATATAAGGAAGGTGTATAAGAATGGAACGTCGACGGTTTATAATGGATAACCTTGTCGCGATATGGGTATGCGTGTGCATTCTCCATCCATGTACTCGTCCGAGGACCCACAGTACTAGCAAACAAGATGGGGAAGCTCACCCCTCGTCAGCAGGCGCCGGATCGATCGAACGTTGAACGCCGACGTGGCCGATACGACGCGCACTCTGTGCTCAAAGGGTACTGTTACAAGTAGTACTCAGACTCGCCGATCAGAACATAGTCGAAGGTGTGAATATGGTGTAATAACTTGGTATGGCGAGGGAAACTACAGGGTACGCGCGCTCAGCGGGTTGCAGCTAGTAGTACTTAACCAAGTTGGGCATGTGACACAAAATGTGTCCCCCCCGCACATATGTATCCACCTCCCTGCCTTATCCACCGGAATCCCACGGGACAAACTCCCATATGATTAAGCTTCTGTTGTATCTCTAGCTCCTTTCGCCTCTTTTCTTCCTCTTCTTGCTGTTTCTTCCTCAACGCGGCGGCGGCCCTTTCCCTTGCTGCTCTTACCTCTGCTTCGCGACGGCGCGCTTCCTCGAGCTGACGTTCAATCTCACGCTGCTTCTCCAAGTTGTCCTTGGCCGCAGCCCGGGCACGTTCCAGTGCCGCGGCCCGTGCCCGAGCAGCTTGCTTCTGCTTTTCAGCCTTCTTCACCTCTTGTTCGAGACGCTGTTCTTCTTCCGCAGCTTTCCTCTTCGCCGCCTCCTCTGCCGCGATGTCTGCCTGAAGCTGGTTCCAGACAGCGTCAGACACTCCGGCGTCCCGTCGTGCGACTGGGTAGTTTGGAGGCTGGTCCCCGGTCGATGGTTTTGCAGGCGGGGGACGTTTTGAGCGTTGTCTAGTCGACGGGTCTCCTTGTGTGGCTTTCTTCGAATTAGGTTGCTTAGGCGGAGGGGGCGGAGCACGCTTGGATGCCTGACTTGTTGACGTGGACATCGATGGGGGATGCTGCGCTGGGCCGTCTATGCTTGCCATCGGTGCCGACTTGGAGGACGATGGCGCAGTGCGAGCTATGTTTTGACGGGCCAGCTGTTCTTGCAACATCGATTTCATGATGCTCAGAGCCTCTCCCGCCGAGAGCGACGCCGAAGTCCCACCGTTAGCTAGGTTAGCGAAGGCTTTCTGAGTCAACCTCTTTCCGAGCGTCTTCACATCGCGCCCGTTACCCCAGGAGGGAAGTGCGGACATCTTGGCGATGGCATCTTGCATCTCGACGTATGCTGGTGAGGTCTTATCGCAGAGTTCAGGAACGACGATCCGGTTCTTTTGTAGGTCCTTGTCGAGGAGTTCCAGACATTGCTCCGAGGACATATTCTGGAAGTTAATCTCCTCGGAGAAACGACTGGAGAGGCCGGGGTTGACGGCCAACAGCTCGTTCATCTGGTGGTCATAGCCAGCCAGGATGATGACGAGCTTGTTCATGAAGCGCTCGTGGGTCATCAATCCCACAATCTCGTCCATCGCTTCTTTCGCGAAATGACCCTCACTCAGTCGGTAAGCTTCGTCGATGAAAAGCACCTTGCCGAGGGCCTTCTCGAATACTCCCTTCGTTTTCGGTCCTGTGTGCCCGACGTACTGTCCGACCAAGTCGGTCGCGGAACATTCCACCACTTCTTTGGAGGATAGGAAGCCCATATCGTAGTAAACTTGACCAAGCTTCCGAGCCGTCGTCGTCTTTCCCGTACCTACTCTTCGTGAGTAGCTTGCAGATCCTCGACTGGCCGCCACCTACCTGGTGGTCCCTTGAAGACAAAGTTGCTCGGGATCTGAGTACGCATATCGAGACCCTTTTCTTTCATCGCCTTGGCGATCTTCTGGTACCCGTCGAGTTTCGTTATGACCTCATCGCAGCCCACAACGTCCGAGAACATCTTTGCGAGGTTTGCGGACGCGTTCTGACCCCTGTTGAAATCGGAATCGATGTCCTGAGGCTCGAACACGACATCCATCCTTTGGGAAGCAGGAACGGATGCCATGCGTTTCTGATACCGCGCTTTGGCCTGCCCCAACACATTTTCGACCTCTCCCGCATTGCCAAAGTTGGGGCGGTTCTTCATTCGACTGAGTAGCTCCCGTGCCACTTCCTTGGCGTCGTCCGTGGCAGACAAATCCTGGTCTTTGAGCTTGTATTCCAAGATTTTCATGAGCTGAGGTTCTGTAAAGTCCTCAAAGTTGAACGCGTTCTCGATCGCGAATCGTCGAGCTAGTCCAGGATTGACGTTCTACGGGCAGGGTGTCAAGTCTGGTACGAAAAACCCTTACAGTAACGTTACCTGAAACATCTCCTCCATCTGGTCCTTGTATCCAAGGAGAAGGACGCACCGGTCTTCGCCGGGAACGCTTTGGATCTCAGCGACCATCGTGTCAATGACCGAGGTCTTGTACGGATCTGTCGCGTTCTTGCTATACAACATATACGCCTGGACGCTCATCAGATCTTCAGACCCCGTTGGCTACACAAATGATACAACGAACCTCGTCAATGACGAGCACTTTCCCTTGTGTGCTCTCCAGAATCGACTTTGTGTTCTTCTCCGACTCTCCCAGGTGGGCCCCGACGAAGTCTGCCGGGTTCTTGACCACCACTGACAAGACGCAGTCTTAGCACCGCAATCCGACGTAGGACGTACGTGTTGCCTCACCTTCGCCATTGCTCAACATGCCGAGGTCCGCGAGAATCTGGCCATACAACTTGGCGACCGACGTCTTCCCTGTCCCCGGTGAACCCAGGAAGACCCTGTTGAGAGAGAACATTATCGGCTCCTTCTCCGCTAGTTCTCGCTGATAATTCGTCTCCAGAAGTGCGAAAAAGTTGCGTACGGAATCCTTGACGGACTCTAACCCGATGAGCCCCTGAAGCTTTGCCCAAGGTGCGCTGTTGGGCAGCACTTGGGACGGATCAGGTCCGATCAGGTCCTCCTTCGTAAGGAGGAAGTCATCCACCTGCTTTCCTGACCGGCGCTCTTTCTCGACCCGTTCAGCCTGACGTTCACGGACTTTGGCGAACATGTTCTGCAACGCACGAGCGTTTCCGAAGCCGGGTCTACCCCTTCCGCGACCCAACCGTCTAACGGCGATGCGAGCGTACAATCCATTAACGCCATCTTCGACATTCATTCGGCCCTTGTAACGCTGGTGAACGAGATCCTCCAACATCGACAGCAGCTCTTTATCGGTGTAATCCGCGAACGTGAGTTGATGAGGAACGCGACTTGGCAGCCCCGGATTGTGCTCAAAGAACTTTTCCATCTGTTTGCTGTACCCAGCGAGGATAAACACGAGCGTGCCAACCCTGTTTTCCATCTCCGCCAGGAGGAAGTCCAAGACTTGCCTGCCAGACTGGTCATGCTCGCTGACGAGCTGATAGGCTTCGTCGATGAAGATGGCACCACCGCCGGCCTTTAACGCGTCATCGATCAGCTTTTGCGCGCCTTGCACTCCTTCGAAGGAGAGTTTGGAACCCGTGGTTTCCAAAAACACGTTCCCTGGGAGCGCCTTGATAGACTCGAGGAATTGTGCGTAGAGCCTCGCAACCGTCGTTTTCCCTAGAAGGTCGAGTCAGCGGCCTGCTTCTTTACGTGTCACGACGCGCCGCACCTGTTCCCGGATTCCCGAGCAAGACAAGATTGAGACGTTCCTTGTTGATAGCCACGCCTTGACGATGCATCGTATCAAGGCTACCTTTGATCCGCAAGATCTTCTCCTTGACCTGTTCGAGCCCAGTCATATCCATGATTTTGTCGATGGCGTCGTTTTGCGCCCCATCTACACGCTTCTGATTCTCCCACTTATCTCTGGCAGGAGACGGGAACATGGGACGAGGTGGTGCGGCCGCATTGGAAGTGGATGGTGCAGGACCGTTGGCAGCGCTTTGGGACGGATTTTGAGACGACTCCTTCGCCTTCGCAGCCGCCTGTTTCGCCGCAGTCTCGGCATCACGAATCTTTTGCTTCGCATCCTCGATCTCCTTCTCCTTTTGCTTCACCTCGTTCTCCCTGTCCTTTTGTGCCTGCATGTCGTTCAACGACTCCTGTTGGTACTGCAGCTTCGCCTGGAGTTCAGTCATCTTCATGTCGTGCTCGCGTTGCGCTTTTTCACGTTCCTCCTGAGCCTTGATGTCCAACATGGCCTGCTTCTCGAGACGCTTGGCCAGACGATCGCATGCAGAACAGGATGCGGGACGCCCCTGGTGACACTTCCAAGATATCGTATGGGCGCCAACGGGGCATTTATCCTGAAAAGGGTGCATACATTGCATCGAAGAATGGATGTCAGGCTGGCCAGGCGCTGATCGCAATGGGTGACATTTCTTTGGACACGCGTGAAGCTGGCATTTCAAAAGCACGCCACTAGCCGGGAAGTGAGTAAAACGGGGCATTGAAATGGAGAACTCGAGGATGCTTACCAGGCGTCAGTACATCCGCCGTCGGGGCATCGAAGGTCAAACTCTCCGGACTGGGTGATGGTCGCAGTCCTCGAGGGATGGTTCTCACACTTAATTGGAAAGCCGTCATGGATATACTGTGACTTGTTTACCATCGAGAAGAACTTCTCCCAGAGCCCACCTCCTCTCTTTGACTTGAGGAACGTATGCGAGTTGCCGATAAGAATCAATCCGTCCCGTGCACGAGAGAGAAGGACATTCAGACGTTCAGGGGAATGCATGAATCCAATGCTATTCTCGGGATTCGACCGAGTCAAGCTGGCGATGACGATGTTGCTTTCTTCTCCCTGGTAGTTATCTATGGAGCTGGTTACAGACACCGAACGCAATACTTTGTGGAAACCTTACCGATCGTCGCCAATCGTATACCGGGTTGGTGAGCCTTGGTAGCCACTGGCCCCGTTTGACCCAGCGCTAGCCCTGCCTTTTGCAGGTCGTTGGCATCCAGATCGTTCAAAACTGGGTCGTCATCATTCTGCAATGCAGCACGGAGCTTGAACAGTTGGCCCAAATACGGGGTCAGGATGACCATGTCTGAGCTCTTGTATCCTTGTTGTTTGAGGTAACGCACGATCTTGAGGACCATCTCCGCCTCATACGTGTTCTGCTTCGACGACGTGGACCCTGCGTCCTTGCGATCCGCGATCCGCGTCTCTTCATCCTCAGGATGGGCATGGTTGACGAAGATAATGTTAGACCGAACACCACGAATACCGGGCCTGTTTTTTGTACTCGGGTGGTCAATGAGCTCAGGATACGTCAGCTCCCGGATGAACGCAGAGATCTCGGGCCTCATACGGTGCTGTGTCGTCAAGGTTTGATGAGGAAACTCCTTCAATACGAGGCGTTCAAAGAGCGATCTATTAAGATCGAAACCTTCCCCCTTTTCGACCGTCAGTTGATAACTATTGACTTTCGGACGAAGTTGTCTACGTGGGTATGAGTACTCAAAGTAAGATACGCGGCGCGAAACTAGGAATACATACTTGTGGTCACCAATGAGAATCATCTGGTTCGTCTTTGCACCCAATGCCGTCAGAATGTGACTCTCCAGGATTTCACCAGCTTCTTCGACGAGCAACACATCCGGGCTAACCGCAGCAAGATCCTCAGCATACTTGGCAGCCCCAGTAGTCGTGCACCCGATGATCCTCTTTTCCTTCAAGAAGGCTACTATAGAATCACCGAACCTGCGAGTCAACTCATCTTGGGCGTCGTTATAGTCCCTGCCAACGTTGCACATATCCGCAACGAGACCCTTCACGATCTCTCCTTTCCACTTGGCCAACGACGCTTGACGGGAGGGGGGATCCATGTTCCAGATAGTTGCCGCATTACGTACGTTCGGGTGGTGCTTGAACATACCGGCGTCCCACCCATTCGACCATTGCCATATGAGATAATCCTGTTGGATAGGCTTTCCTTTCTTCCCCACGATCTGCGATCCGTCAGGCGCTGACGGAACCTGGAATGCATCCCAGAAATCAGGGTCTTCGAATTCTATGTAGGTGAGTATGTCATTGAGGGAGACCATTTTGTCTGCATGCGCAAGCGCATTGAAAGAAGTCTCCAAACGTCCCACCAGAAAGCCAGCCCTGGATTTTGCCTGTTCGATGAGGGTCCACTCCGCCTTGGAACGTGGGGGTCTGGTGCGTTCCTGGGACAGCAGCGAAAGGTGTTGCACGCTCGCACTTGCCCGTCCACCAATACGAACAATCGATTGAGCAGCGATGCCGATGCCGAGGAGATCCTCGAGGAATTGATCAAGGGCGTGATTGGTATAGCACACGACGAGGATTGTTTGGGATGTGTGATCATGGATTGCTTTGGCAAGAAGGGCACCAATGAAAGACTTCCCAGTACCTGATATACAACATAGATGAGGATGCGCATATGGTTGACAGGTTGACAGGTAAAAATGCACCTGGGGGTCCTTGGATCAATGCTACACGCTGGCGTAGTCCAGCAAGGAGAGAATCTGCCTGAGATCTATCGAGTTGGACTTTTTTAGACATCGTAAGGATCGACTGAAGGTCCGTGGATGGATCCCACGAGAGTGCACGCACGACCTGGTCAACCTGTGTAGAGGGCGACTGAAGCGTCTGCCCTTCCTGCCAGGACAACAATTCATCCGACAAAGGAACGAGCTTCATGTTCTTAAGTGCCTTGAGAACTGGCTCGTACGCAAATATGGCAGTATCGATCTGAAGCAGCCGTATGTGTTTGGCGGTGCTCAAGCGAAGGAGGGCTTTGGACGTGCTGGCTTCACCTTCCAGCTGAAGGACAATTTCGGGAGGTTTCTTGGCGAGTAGATCACCCACGCGAAGAACAGTAGCGAAGGAAATGATATCTTCATCTGCGATAAGGCAAGCGAGCGATTGGTTTCTGAGAATCTTGAATCCAACAGGATCATCCGAAAGGAACTTTTTCCTATCATCAAACTCCTTTAACGCTTGGAGCTGGGGGAAGTCGTGATGGCATCGAAGGACCAGTCCCCAACGGGAGCCTTTGTCCTGCGAGCCAGTGTAGACATCGACCATCGAGAGTCCGTTAATGTGGAGTCCGCGATGCCGCCCAGGCTTCTTCTTCAACGCGATTTGGAGCTCTTCTCGCATGTCATAAATCATGTCTTCCCTGAGCATGCGAAAAGTATTGTCTAAATAATCCGCGACGCGAGTATTGGATGCTTCCGGATCTTCCAAAACAGAAGCGGGTCTAATGAAAGGAGGCTGAGTGCTGAGAATCTCGTCTGCTGTAGGGAGGATGGCGATATCGCGGAAACATGGGAAGTCGTTGTCATGTCGGCCCCCGGGACCACACGGACCACTAAGAGCACCGCCAGAAGCAAAGGTAGCTAGTATATGGTTGATGTGGTGGGCAATCTCCCGCACCTCGTGCTCGGAAGATTCGAGCAGCTTGTTGAGAACCGATGCCTTTGAGGCAAGCTCTCTATATGGGGAGGTATCTTTGTCCTTGAGAGCGATCAGCCTATCTAAAAGTTTTGCGAAGACGAGCTGAGCCTTCTCCTTCAGCGCTCCCGTCTCAAATCCCTGCGCGAATGCCGACCAAAATATAGGAGGTTCAACGATAGCGATGAGGATGTGATCTAGCACGCCTCCACCGAGGTTTGCGGCGCCGAGTAAATACTCGAGGGTAGTGGTGGCGAGGCCGTTGAAGAACGGGAGAGAGAGATCGAAGCGCATGGCATTTTGGATGGAAGATAGTCCATGTTTACTCGAAATAAGACTGTCCACGCACTTCGCGGTGTCTTCCTGGGCGCAGGTGGCCTCGAGGAAAAGGCGAAAGCCACGAGGATCCACAGCAACTCTGCCGTGCAGAACATCGTGGAAGCGTTTGTTGAGCTGGTTGGTGCGAGCCTGGTTCATGTGGGGCGGGCCTTTCAAAGAGAGCAAGGTCGAACGACGTTCAAAGCGACGCGGAGACGCTTTTTTTGAAGGTGGTGGTAGTGCACAGGAAGTTGAGCACGCATTCAGCGCCTGGAAAATTGGAAGCTCAATATATATGGCACGAGGATCAACATGGCGCTCGATCGGGTAACTCTCAGCGAATCTAGGGAAACAACTTTGAGTCATTGGATCGATGAGCTGTAAACTCACACCCACAATACGCCCACTGCCAAACTTTTCGCCACGTCTCCCTTGTGCGAATTCTACTGGCTGTAGCTGAATAGGCTACGCCACAAGCCGGCTGTAGCGAACCCGCACAGAACCTCCATGGCACACATAGCGCGACTCCTTCCTATCCACAAGCCAACTCATCTTGCGGCTACAGCCACCCGCAGGGGGAACCTGGGATGACAGCACATAACTGGTATAACCCAGTTAAATAGCTCATGACATAATGCGTAGAGGAGCACGTCTTGGAATGCCTCCCAAGGTAGAGGGGTCAACAACGTGCACCACTAGCATCGTAGCATGAGCTATTTAACGGTGCGCGGTTCGAGCACCAGGCTTCCGTGACGCAAGGAAGCAACGGAAACAAATGCGAAACAAGTCCAACACGGTTTCACCAACCGGAAGAATTCAGTGGAGAATAGTAATACCAGAACCGTCACCAACCCTCCAAGGCACGGCGGAATCTCGGAAAAGTCGATGTCGGATTAAATGATAGAATGGCTGGGCGAGTTGTAACTTGCTACTGTTCAACGGTCGAGAGCAGGCGATCTCAGGCAGTGAGACTTGAAGGTTTTTCGGACTGGGGATTACTTAAGTAAGTTTCGGCAGTGTCCGGCCGGACCGGAATGACCCGTGCGCGATACGATGCTCCCAAACTTGAATGACCGTCTGATACTATGATCGCCGAGTCTATGAGCCTGACTGAGACTCCGTCAAGTCCGAGGATGCATTCGAGCTGCACAAGAACGACTCGGCTTGAATTCCGTCATGGTTGGTTGACTACCAGTGGTAGCGCAAGGCGGTGAGTGCCAGCAGATCCGCGCTATCCCAGACTATCCCCAATTGACCCCCAAACAGGGTCCTATCGGCCGTCATTTGGAGACCGGACCAGCAAGTTGGCATGGTTATCTTTTGCAGTATTTAATCGCTGGTCCCAGACCCTCCCACCGCGACCCGGCAAGCATGCTGAACACTACCGTCCACCAGGCACTTGCGACTGCCATTGTGGCGGTTTTCATCGTCACTTTAGGAACTGTCTTTCGCAAGAAACGTCGATTAACCTCAAAGGAAGGACATCCACTCCCTCCTGGCCCCCCTGCGCCATGGTTATGGGACAATGTCACGCCGACGGTCAAGTCAGACTGTCCTACCTACCCATTTTCAGCGCGCTGAACCAATTCCCTGTTCTTCAGTATCGGCTCTACGTTCGTCGATTGGGCTAATGAATACGGTCCTGTGATCGCGCTTCGTCAAGGCAGTGAGGTCGCCATCGTTATCACACGGGTCGACGTAAGGCAGAATTTCACATCCAATCATTTCCGATACCAACAATCCTTTACTCGCATCGGTTTCTTGTCTGCAGGCAGCAACTGAAATAATGGAAAAAGAAGGTAGCGTACTGGTAGACCGTCCTCCGATGATTGCTGCAGATGAACTTCTCTCGGGGGGCAAACGACTTACACTAATACGTAGCGGCGAGCGATTTCGTCGGCACAGGAAAGCTATCCATACGTATCTCCAAATGAAGGCGTTAGAAATGTACAAGGACATCCAATTCGACCATGCGAGGACACTCATCTTCGACATTCTCGATGATCCGAAGAATCATCAAAAGCATGCGCATCGGTGCGTTTCAGTACACACTATATGTGAAGTTTGCGTGGCGCTAGAGCATGTTACTCCAGATATTCCACATCTGTCATCCTACGTGTTGCATATGGCAAATCGGGCCCTACGTCTATCAATGATCCAGACTTCGTTGAAGTGAAACAATGCATCGAACACTTCATCGAAGGGATGCGACCTGGTGCTTACCTCGTCGATCGTTTTCCTTGGTTAAAATACGTTCCCGGATACGGGCGGCACCTCAGGAGATATTACGAGTCCGATCTCAAATTTTATAGAGGCCAGTTGAACCGCGTGGAACGTGCCATGGTGTGCTCTTCTTCTCTTGTATCGGAACATGACGATGTAACTAACAAGAAACCCTCAGTCGTCGGATGATGCTGGCCCCTCCTTCTCAAGAACCCTGTTGGAAAATTATCATGATCATCAATTATCCATCGACGATATGGCTTTCCTTGCCGGAACTCTCTCCGAAGCCGGTTCTGACACGGTAGGCTGATTCCCTTGTTTCCCTACCAATGAACTAAGTGGAAGCCCATAGACTGCAGCTGCCATCATCACGATGACCATGGCTGCAGCCTGCTTCCCCGAGGCACAAGCGCGAGTACAAGAGGAGTTGGATATGGTTGTCGGAATGGATAGGCGTAAGCTCACTCATCCTCGATTCGGCCAGGTATTATTTGATGTTCCTTTGACCTCAGTACCGAGCTGGAACGACCGGAACATGCTTCCTCAACTTCAAGCCTTTATCTCGGAGGTGCTTCGCTGGAGGCCCGTTGCACCACTTGGTAAACAATTCGAATCAATCCGAGAATTTCATGCGTGATAGTTTTCATAGGTTTGCCCCACTGTTCAACGAGGGACATTATCTGGGTGCCACGTCTTCATTTTCTTCAAACAGTACCTTAACTAACGTTACGGTCACAGAGAGGCTATTACATCCCTGCTGGCACGACGGTAACGGGAAACCAGTGGTATGTTACCCTTCTCCCTCGCATCCTTCGAACGTGAGGAACCGAGGACCTGGAAAACTAGGGCCATTTGCCGAGACCCCGTCGCGTTCCCCAATCCTGAAAAATTCGACCCTCAACGCTGGCTCGACAAAAACGGTCAACTACGTAGCGACCTCGAGTGTTATCCGTTCGGCTTTGGTCGAAGGTACGTGCATCCTCGGATTGCTCACCTTTTGTCTGCAGAACTCACGCTGGCGAAGAGTGTGCCCAGGAATGCATCTCGCAAACCGCTCGCTCTTCATCTCGCTCGCGCTCCTTCTCTGGTCGTTCCGCATCGTCGAGCGTCCCGAAGCACCCATCGATGCTACGCCGGATACGGACAATCTCGTGTCCCGTCTGGCACACTTTGAGGTCGACTTTGTGCCTCGCATCGAAGAGGCGCGGTTGAGAGAGGTGATGGTAGTGTGAGCGACGTGCAGGTACCGTCGCAATTGTATTTGTGTTCAGGGTGCTGAGCATGTACGTATATGTGCTGTTGGCGGAATGTACTTGGACGAGCGTCTGTATCTGACTGGGCTGCAACGTCTGCTTGCGGTCCAGATCCCAAGCACTTTCGTATTGTGAAGGTACTGCTGACTCGGAAAATTGATCAAAGGGAACGGTGTATTATTATATAGGGCCTAAGATCGTGGGTATTCTGGCAGATCCCCCGTAGCACCCAGGTATGTATGTCCACGCGGATTTGGAACACAGCTCTGCAATGCAGAGCGTAGTCATCGAACCCATCGAAACCCGAGTCAGAATCCAAACGTCGTCGTCGACGATGCCGAACACATTCATCAACCCTCGCGAAACATAAGGGACAGCATCGAGAAGTCGGTGGACCGTGAGACGCGACATCTAGGAAGCGTGCGTTGAATAGCACATAGTAAAGACACAGACGGTGGGCTCACCCAAGTGTCGGCAACGCGCTCCCTACACGGGTCACACTTCCCCTCCGCTGTCGAACTTGACCTCGTTCGGACCGCTTTTGCTGCTAATGGCGCTCGTTGGAGACATCGGAGAACGCTGACCATAGTCAACTTTGCTCTCGGTCAACGTCGTCACGTGAACTTGCGGTCCCCGCCTTCGTTCCGTGCTGCCTCGATCGTTGGACGTAGACATGATTCCCAGCGGAAAAATTGTCATACGGTTGGTCCGAGTAGCTAGCCCGACACGGATGATGACCATATAAAACGTGATGGAGATGATGGGCATGACCTGGTGATCAGTAATAACGTTCAGTAGGGCCATTCTCATCAGGGAGCAAGGTATGGTGGGCTGACCATGTCTAGCACCACGTATTGGCCGTTGGATTCACATACAAAGCAAATCAACGCCACAAGAAGCGTTACGGAGTAAATCACGCCAGCATCGACAAGGATGTGTAGAATCGGCCGCAGTTGGGAGTGTCGGTGGTTGGCACGCAGCCTCATGGCTTTCCGGTCGACATACCAGATACGACAAACCAACAGAACTGGTGGAAGAGGAAACGAATTTAAAATCACTCTTCAACATCCTTGAAAACGTGACCACGTACAGGTCGCCAACAGATTGGTCGCTAACGCCGTTGCCCAAAACGACGTGATCCATCGTGAGAGGCTCCCAATAAAGATCTTGCTCTGCGTCACTTTTGATGCAGTATACGGAGCACCGATTCCAGTTGCTTCCGAAAGGTCGTTAATGGTGTCGATTCGCCTCGCAACACATGTCATACGTACCACCCACGGCAAACCAAAGTGACACGGGCAAAATCATGACAAGTTTAGATTGCCATACCGCATAGCAGCGGTAAAGCTGCAACGCATTCAGTGGACGAGATTCAGATTCATCTCGACAAAACCAACTTACGACAACGCCGTCCCCTATCAGCGTCTGTGCAGTAAACACGTAGTTCTTGGACACGAACGTCCAGTGGGACACGTCAGAAAAAAATGCAACAGGACCTCCTGGGTATGTGTCTCGGTACAATATCAAACCCTCCATGATCCTAATGATATCGATCACGAGGTGCTATATGCACCCTATAAATTATTGTCTGTCCGACGCTTATCCAGGAAACACGCACCGCCGTACTAAACAACAACAACAAGCATGCTACTGTGAACATCTTTCGGTTCACTGGGTGAGTGGATCGTTGGGACAACAGCGTCCATATTGTTGCTCCGAACATCAACAACGAGAAGCCTTACCCCCGCCAACGCTCAGTATCGTTTGCCCACAATTCATCCATCATTAATCGGCCTTACCGTACAAGAGCGCTTCCAGCAATACGGAAAGGAGCTCTGCCTTGTCCAGGGGGATGTCACCGGTACTCATATTTCAGCGTCCTGCACTAGCAAGACACCCAAGCGAACGCGGAGCCCAAGGTGAAAGCACAGAAGGGGAGAAAATGGGAGGGGGGCGTAACGCGTACTTACGCTTGGGACCGCCAAATTCCAAAGGTCTTTGCGTTATGACTAATATGCATTATCAATGGAAAGACAA
>JBBPKY010000262.1:0-30277 GCA_038089495.1 Xerocomellus dryophilus
GCGATCCTCTCGAACAAGTCGTTCACGAACGAATTCAGAACCGCCATTCCCTTGTTCGAGATGCCCGTTTCGGGATGGACCTGCTTCAGCACTACAACGTGCAAACCCATCAGAGTTCAGTCACGCAGCCCGTGTGCGACAGTGACGACCCACCTTTGTATATGTAGCTGCTATACGTCTCCTTTCTAGCCTTCTTCCGCTTCTTTGGTGCTTCTCCTTGGGTTCCACCCTTGGTACTCGTGTTACGAGACTTGGCTGATGAAGGGGCGGCGGAGGATGCGGGGGCCTTGGGCGCCTTGGACGCAGGAGCTTTGGAGGCCTTGGAACCGGGAACGGCACTGGATTCGACTGTCTGCATCCTTGGCTTACGGGTCGAACTTTGACAAAAAGAAAAGGCTCACCTTGGATGCTGTTACCATAGTTACTCACACGCTCTAGGTGACTGGGACAGGAAGAGGATAGAAGAAAGTAACAGAGGTCAACAGTACTAATGCAAGATTGACGCGACGCGTTTTATAGGCGCGTCGCGGCGGAGTTGGAATCGCGCCCATAGGAGTTGGTGACACTTCCGGAAGAACGCTAGATTCGCTATGAACCACGAGGACAACCGCAGCAAGGCAATATTAAACATTTCCATGTCTATAGCGATATCGTAGGTATATGATCCCTCGTGCTAGTCTAAGCATTCTATGTAGATCCGTCGTAGAATTCGGATGTCTAGAGTTGCTTGCAGATTTATTCGTCAATCGCTCTCTTCCGAATCTTCAGCTTCGGACTCGGACTCGGACTCGACCACCAAAATGGACGCCCCACCATCCTTCGTCACCCGGGCGCGGGTCTTCATCAGGATTATTCGTCGTTCGAACTGACCAAGCGTCAATGAAGTCTTTCGAGCCGCCTCCCCCGCCGGGGTGGAAATTTTCTCTGTCGTGGTCTTGCTCGTTCCAGAATCATCAGGGAACACGCCCATTCCAGATGGCGCAAGCACAAGGGCTTCTCCCGTCTATCATGACGATGTTAGTTCAAGGTCCACCCTCCCCGCGAACGGCGCCGAGCCTACCTGCAATTTGACTACCTTGTCAAACCCTTCTTCGGTCGAGATGTCTGCGGAAACGTGTCGCGCGAGATGGTCCCACCACGCAGGCGAAGAGAATCGGTGCATGATGGCTACCGTGCAGAGGTCCAATAGCACGGGGGGAATGACGGTAGGTTCTGTAGGCCGCATTCCTCAGAATCTACATACGGCGGGTTACGACACACGAACTGACCTTGAGTACTGATGAGCACTCGCATTGCAAGATGTCTCTGTTCACGTGTCAGCGTGAGTAGGGACTTGGTTAATCCGGCCACGCTCCGATTCGTAGAAAGGTACTGAGTAGACAAGGTCAATGAAGGTGCTGTGCTATCTTCGGTGGATAAACTTACCTTGTGTGCTTCGTCCACTACCAACACTTTCCCCGTTCCAACATCGGCTCGTGCAAAGAACCTCGTTACAATCTCGAATAAACCACACGCGGACCCTGAGTCGATGAACGGATCCGATAGGTCGACGATAGTTAGCTCTCCAGCAGCAAAGCGTGAAGCATATCGCGATGGACGAGTATCCATGAAGGAATTGAGTAAAGAAAGACGTTGCTCAAGGCCCGCGGTTTGTGCTGGATTGAAGGTCTTCTCCTCTAACTTACGCAAGAACCTCTGATACGAGAACGATTCACCAAGTTCTCGAAGAATGCCCTATGAACGAAGGTCAGGTCAGTCGAGAGACTGCGAAGGCGAACTCAACCTACCAGGACAGTTTGAATGTACAGCGGCGCGGATTCTGAAGAGCCCACGGCCATCATGGAGAGAAACGCTTGCGCGTCCAACTCTGACTCGTTAAACAACAATGGCATCACCTTGACGTGTTTCCCCAATGGCTCGTACACCGCTTTCATCGTGTTCAACGATGATTTTGACACGTAAACACGCACGAATGGCGTCTTAATGTTGGGATTTGAGTTTGAAGGTACGCCGACCCATGCGGCTTCGCTCGGACGGGAGCCAGGCCCCCCCTCGCCAAAGTGGAGAACCAAACCAGCGAGAGGTTTGGATAGCATGCCGATCGAGTTGAGCTTTGGGATGAACATATTTTCCAGGAGTACGGATACTGTGTGAGATTTACCAGATCCCTGGACGCCACATACAACAGCAGAAAAGGGTGCATTCTAGCACGGACGTTAGTTCTTCGATCGGATGAACGACGGGAGCTAGAGCCTACCGTATTGATGTACAGGCGTGGATCTATTGGTTCATAGACACCTGATTTCGATCTGCGCGAGAATGAACTCGCGTGGATGAAGGGAAGGGAAATAGGACCCACTGTATGGAAAGCGCTTCACCGATCACGCCGTATTGCATAGACATTTTTGCGAACCCACCCGCGATGTAGGCTTCGCGCGTGATCAGGGGTGCCGTTCGTACTTCGTGGTCTCGACTTAGGTCATGTTCGTTTTGTAGATGCTCTAATTCTTCCTACGGGATTGTGAGTATCACAGGGCACACGGGGAAAGTATGTTTACCAGCGCTGCTTTTACATCCTGCAAGTTATAGAGTGGCTCAGATTGTTCTTCCGGCTTCTCCTCTGCCCGAGTCGGTGGTGGCGTCTAGCGAACGGATGGGTGAGACAAACAAGGACCACGTCCAAAGTGTACATACTGGGTTGACACGTGGAGTCATGGATCGGCGTGCATTACTGGCGGCGGTGGTCTTGCTGAAACTCGGTCTCCCGGCATGTGAAGGAAGCTGCACGTCAAGAGAGTGTAAGAGAGGTTTCACGACTCGTACGTATGGGCTCACTGCGCACATTCGTGGAGAACGTAAATGGGACGGGCCTCGTAGGTCTCGGGGCAGAAGGTGTGACTTTTCGACTACCAAACTACATAGAACCCCTTGCGTCCGGTATACTGATGGTGAATTTGGAATATGACGTACCACGAACTGTTAGCTAGGTTAGCACGAGCGAGAACGGGAGCAGAGGGTTGAGCTACTTACGAGGGGGTTGGGGCCTGCGCTTTGAGACATCCTACGTTCGTGGGGAAGAAAAAAATGGCGCCAGTTCAGGTTTCAATATCAATGTTTGGGCACGCGACGCGGACGCGTCTCGCAGCGTAAATTGGGTGTTCCGAGCTGCCGTCATCATTTCACCTCCGAGTCAGACACTAGCATCAGTAAAAAGCGCTTGTGGACCTCTTTCCACGAAAACATCCATTTGGCATTGGGCCAGCTACAATCAACTTGAATCGTGTCTCTCTTTTCTCCGCACTCACACCATCGATGTCCGACACCCGCTTCGCCAGCCTCAAAACTGACCCTCGGTTCCGTCGCCCGAAAAAACACCACTCCAAGGTCATCCTAGATGATCGTTTCAAAGATCTTTTAGGAGACGAGAAAAAGGGTAAAAAGAAGAAGAGTAAGCAAACTGCTGGTGCGTGCACGCCATACAACTCTCCATCGACCGCTCGTTGACGGTAGCCCACTACGCGTGCCCACAAAAAAACAGCGAGAGTCGACAAGTATGGCCGAACGGTGTCAGAGACGCGGGAAAAGGACGATCTGCGGCGGTTTTACAGGCTCGAGGAAGAGGATGGTGGGGAGGAGCCAGCTGTTGTGCCGACCATCGTCGACTATGCGCGCGGTGCCGTTCTCATGGAGTCGTCAGACGAGGAGGAAGACGGAGATCTACCACCCCGCGTTCCCTTAACGGACGGGAGCGGTAGCGACAGCGATGAAGGCGGCTTCGTCTCCCTCGGTGCTGAACCTAAGAAAATGGATGAGGACGAGGAAGACGTCGAGATCGATCTCGACGAAAACACCATTGCTACCCTTGACGCACAGGTCGCCGAATACGCCAAGACCGTCCCCGACCGGGAAGGGGTTACACACGTCAAGCAAACGAGGAGGCTGGCGGTAGTCAATCTCGACTGGGACTATGTTCATGCTGCCCACTTGTACAAGATCTTTTCGTCGCTCGTATCTCCCACTGTGCCTCTTGCATCCACCTCACACACTGAAAAGGCGACGACTTCAGCTAGCAAAGGCGGAGCCAACGTAGCTAGGGGACGAATACTAAGTGTCCGTGTTTATCCAAGTGAATTTGGAAAGAAGCGGATGGCCAGGGAGGAGAAAGAGGGTCCGCCCACAGAACTTTTCAGGAAGAAAAATAAAAAGGCGGAGGATGAGGAGATTAACGAGAAGACGATCTTTGAGACAGGCGACGAAGCAGATTACAATGAGGATGCTTTGAGAAAGTATCAACTAGAGCGCTTGCGGTACGTCCCTCATCCGTGTATCTTCCGTCCCCCATCTACAATCTACTTTCTTTTTGTTTCTCGGCGGGCAAAGCGGCTGACGAACGTTAAGCACAGCTATTATTATGCTGTCGTCGAATGCGACACAGTAGACACTGCTGCCCACGTATATAATGAGCTCGAAGGAACCGAGCTAGAAAGGTCGGCTAACGTATTCGACCTCAGCTTTGTCCCGGATGGCATGACGTTTGACGATGAACCTCGGTGCGTCGCTTTCTAATTTTCCCAGTTGCTTTGGTCGCTGACTCGAGTTGCACGGTACTCAGAGATGAAGCTACTCAACTCTCAAATGCGCCTTACAGGGCGGTCGAGTTTGTCACCGACGTGCGTACACGCAGTGTTACTGTTTCCTACCCGTTATTTTAACTCGACACTAGGCCCTCCGTCACTCGAAAGTAAAACTCACGTGGGATGAAGACGACCCGGAACGGAACCATATCTTGCGTCGCCCACTGACGAAGAAAGAGATCGAAGAGGCCGACTTTCGCGCATACATTGCTTCTTCCTCGTCTTCAGAGGGGGGTTCTGAAGATGAGGGTGGTAATGAAGGAGAGTCGAAGAAGACTGGGGGGCGTAAAGTGAAGAATGAGGGAAAGAGCTCCAAGAAGGCCGAAAGAGACAAACTCCGGATGCTCCTCCTTGGCGGGAACGATGACGAACTACCAGAAGGATGGGGTGACGCATTCGACAACAAGGAAAGCAGGGGAGAGAAGAGCAAAATCGGAGGGGGGGAAGACAGCGATGTTGACATGGAAGTTACTTTCATGCCCGGTCTCAGTGAGACGAAGAACCCAGGGGATGAGAACACACTAGAAAGGTATCGGAGGAAAATGAAAGAGAAGAGGAAGAAGAAGAAAGAGGAGGCTAGGAAGACAGCAGAGGTGGATGACGACGGCGTGTCGACGAGGAAAACCACCAAGTCGAGTCTCGATGACGAATTCTTCGGCGTGGAGAGCGACAGTCAACACGAAGAAGAAGCAGAAGCAGAAGCACCTCCCAACCAGTCTAGGAAACAGTCCACGACACCCAAAAGACCCACCGAGTCCTCCAAAGCCGAACTGGCTTTGTTGGCAGCATCTGATAATCCCCACGGCGAGCCCGCGCACTTCGATATGAAAGCCGTACTCAAGGCGGAGAAGCAGGGCAAGAACAAGAAGTCCAGACACAAGTCTAAGGGGCGTGACAAGAACGATGTGGACGACGGGCCGGGGGAAACACAGGACGACTTCGTTATCGACGTCAAAGATGATCGATTCGCTGCGATTCATGAAGACCACCAGTTCGCAATTGATCCTACTAATCCTCAGTAAGTCTTTTTTTCCTACCGCTTGCGGTATCTGCTCCTTAACACTGACATCACTTTCTACCCTTCAGATTCAAAAAGACCAAAAGCATGGCAGCACTTCTCAACGAACGTTCGAAACACCAAAAAAGCAACTCCCGCTCTGACCATCCTGTACACTCTCGAAGCCCCACACAGCAGAACGGTCGTAGTTTACAGAGTCTAGTGGAAAGCGTCAAGCGGAAGAGTACTGCTGTTGACCATAGTGGATTGGGGAAACGGCGTAAGCTTGGAAAGAGTTAAACGTGGCAGGAAATAAGTAGGCGCTAGCTCTGTTTCGATACACTGATATTCTTGCCGCCTACCGCAGACGACCGAACCCAGAAAAATCGTCTTTCGGTAAGCTCTCTTATCGATGATGTACCATGTCGAAATTTCACTGTGACCGGGCATACTGTTCACTCCGAGCTGGTCTTTCCCTGACTTCTTTCTATGAAAGCTGGTCATATCTGCCACACGGGCAGTAACACTAGTTCCTGCGAGCTACGTGTCGTCTTCGGGGAGTACAAACAACATTTAATGCAACAAATTTCAGCACCGATTGAGAAAGTAGAGCAAGACGTATCTCACTGGATACCAAATCATCAGCGCAGTAACTAACACGTTGATGACCAGTCTCCAGCAGACATGCATGCAGCTCAAACTGAATTCTTTACTTTTAAATTCCATCCAGGATACGGTGGGATCGATTATAGTGTTACAAGACTCGGCAGGGACAACGTCCGGAGATACGTCAAGTCCAGTCGCCTTTCGAGCCACTCAAGCTGCGGAAGAACTCAGCATAGGCATGATCGACATCGAAAAGCAGCTGCAGGAGCGGATCGGTGAGGGAGACTGGTAGAATGCGGAGGGGTGACTGACCTGTCTCGATTGCTCCTCTGTGATCTCCTCCGAGGCTTTCATGCCATTAAGTGTGATCAACCTGCCACAAGATCACGCAATGAAGATACGCCGGACAGACTTTGCTTACCAGCTAACCATCCGACTCCTTCCTTCCCAATCCTTGCTGCCTTTGAACCTGGCATAGCCAGTGACGAGCTCTTGCAGGATGGGGTGGAGCTGATCTTTGGCACGAAGACGCAACTTCAAGGCGTCCATAAAAGTAATGAAATTCTACGAGTGGTACCATCGATTGAGCCTTGCTATATGCGTTGCCAATGATACCCACCTGAGTCGTCTCAGCGATCCACTTGCCAGTCTCTGGACCAGCTTCGCTGGAGTGTTCTACCGTCGCCGGCACACCGACCTTGATGCGATGTAGCGCAGCCGGAGTCTCCATCTGAAAGATACCGGGTAGCTGGGCGGACCACACAAAATAAAGCGATGGCTACCCACCCGATAGCGTGTCATGAATTGCTCGATCGAGGGTACGGAGTCCTTGACGAGCTTGAGCATCGTCATGTACTGAGACAGTAGCCTCGTACACGCTGGCGAATATCTCTCTCACAAACACCAATCTCGGCACGCGATATTCACAGATTTGGACAGGGGACTCACTCGGCAGCGGTGAGCGCATCGCGGACGTACGCCCGCTCGAGGTAGTCCAGCGCGACTATTATTCCGAATAGCGTGGCCAAAAGAGAATATTTCTCTCGTTCTGCGTTCGTAGCGTACAACCGGACCTCTTCGTCAAGGGAGAGCATGATGATGGTTGCGAGATAACTGGGGTTTATTTCATAAATGTACTTAGCTAAGTCCATTTGCAAAAGCTCCTCCTTGCACTATTACTCCGAGGACCGAAATGTCTGAGCCATTGCTCACCAAACGACTCCACATTTCTGGGCTTACGCCCTCGATCGCACCAGCAGACCTTGAGCGCCGTTTGTCTTCGTTCGGAAAGGTCAAAGCAATGGACGGTTTTGGCGCACGCGATGCTCTCGGGGATCCAAGAAAATTCGGTTACGTGACGATGGAAATCGGCGCAAAGGAGTTGGCAAAGTGTGAATCTCTCTTTCTGTCCCACGTTCCAATCTTTCTGGACGTCCTAAAACAGGATTCTCACTCGTCTGAAATAGGTTTGAACGTGCTCAGCGGGTCGACGTGGAAAGGAGCCAAGCTTCGCATTGGCGAAGCGAAACCTGACTTCCGGGAACGGTCAGCGTATTTCTTCGATCGACCTTGCGTACGCTCAAACGACGTGACTACCCCAGACTCGCACATATCAACGCCCAGCCACCGCGAGCCATTCGACCGAAACGAACGCGTGCCCATGGCCATCCTTCATCCACTCTTCCGCTGACTCCACTCTCTGCCACTGCTGTCGCATCCACTCCAGGGTGGGTCGTGACCCCGTCCGGTCGTATCGTTCGCCCGATGCGAATGAGGCCTGAGCGACCCTTGGAGCCGATGCGTAGCGAACTCGACGCTCCAAAGGTCAAAAGTGTGAATGGCAAGGTGAAGAAACGGCCCAAGGCACCGCCAACACGAGCTCGCCGACGACTCATAGATCCCACAAAGTGGGATTCGGTGTATCTAAAGGGCGTATTTTTGGACAACGTTGCCGTACCGTTGTCCACATCGAAAGATGCACTCGAACCCCCTCGTCTGGTGAAGGTCGACGTCGTCGATGAAGAGGATGGGGAAGAGACGGATGAAGGTAGCACGGATAGTGACGCCTTCTCTACTCTGCCCCAACCTGTCCCCCAGTTGGTTCAAGATCGCGCACATGCCATCATGAGTGCTCAATCGCCGGATGCTGCCCTCGCGACCTCTTCACGGATGCAGGAACCCATCGAGTCCATAGATCTACGTGACGAAGCCAATTCTGCGCTCGCGATGCTGGGTAAGATGTTTGGAGACAAGGAGGATTGGGATGGGAGAGAAAGTGTCGACGAGATGGAAGATTTAGAGGACAACGAGGCGAGGGGAACAAAGATGCAAGTAGATGGGGAGGATGACATCGAAATTGTGCCTCGCGATTTTGGGGAAGGCGAAAGAAGCAAAACCACCAAGAAGGACAAGGGTAAAGGTAAGGAAAAGTCGGCAGGAGGGGTTGTTTGTTCCGACCACGAGGACGGGGTGGAAGTGGTGGTGCGCGAAAGGGATGTAGAAATGGAAGAGATCGACCAGCCCGTTAGTATTGAAGTGTCAACGCAAACAGCGGAACCTGCCCCCCGAACGAACCTCAAGGCCCTTTTTGCACCGAGGGAAGATGGTTTGTCAGATGTATTATTCCTTCCCTATTCTTCGCTGAAGAATTTCTTTCTTTCCAGCGTCATTTTCTCTTCTCGATCACCTTGACCTTGACCTCGACCTTGAACTTGACGCTGACATTCTTGGAATCGGCGCACCCTCCGGTGCATTACAAGAAAATGGCCATCTGTCTGAACCGATCTCATCAATACCCAATGTCATAGAGATCCCTGCCACAATAGCAACGACGAAAGCTCGCTCTCGAGTGACGCTGGATCCTTCACTTCCGCTACTTTTCCCTTCGCTAGATTCACTCCCGCATGCATATCCTCCTTCCTCCAACCCCACGACTATGACCCACCAGAAGGGCACCCCAGCGTGCTTCCTGTTCCCATCGACAACACGAGTTCGTGGTTTGCACCACCTTCCGTCAAGTATTTCCTTCACCCGTTCACCTCAAGATACCCCTGAATCCATTCGCGAAAGGTGGGAAAAAGACAAGTCTTCGTTGACACACGAGTGGAAGAAGGCGTGGCGGGAAGCCAGAGGAAGTAGGAGAGGGAGGGCTGGAGCTGCGGGTGAAATTGGTGGCGGTTATTGAGGGTGCGTCATTGGACCACTTGGCGGACCGCCGCAAACGTGTGAGCGAGGCTGTGTGGTACACTAGACGCTGGCGCACGTCGTTGCCGTCTGGCTGCTCTCCGTCTTACTAGCTCAAGATCAGAGATCCAGGGACGTACTCGCGGTATACCAAGATGTTTCACCGCAGAGTTCCGCTATGTGGCACATGTGGATAAGTCTTGACACACTGGATTCTCGCTTGGCTGGACTGTTGAATTCTCCGCGTGGGCTTGATTCGTATTCCTCGGGGGTCCCCGAAGGTGCGCTCCAAACGTCTGGTTCTAGATCATCGTTTCCGTTGATCGGATGAGGTCGCCGACGAGAACAGGTAAGGTGTATAGATGGGTACGGTCCACTTCAGTATCTCTGTCACGATATCAAATCTCAAGTCATGACTGGGCGAAGCGCGGTGAAACGTCAAGAGATTCGAACGCTGCACACGCATCCGTTATCAATTGCTCGTTTCAGTATAGTGCCCCGTTTCTCTCCGGCGATTGGTGGTCGCAGCAGCTGTGACGATCAATCGATCACGCGTGGTAAATGGACCCTAAAAACAAGAACTACCGAACAGCCAGCTAGGTCCTCGGAGACAGACCTGGACACACGCTGCAATTCATGAGTATGTTTTGGTGTTCAATTGACGCCCACAATCCACTTGGATCTGTTTCCGGCAGCGATTGATGACAAAACAAATTTCGGGAACATGCCACTAGCGCGTATCATGATACCATTGATACGCCGCAAACCCGCCGCTTGACTCGTTAAGGTCAAGATGGGCGGACCATCGCGAACACCGAACCAGATCGGAGGTACTGGTAAACTATCTATACCATTCTGAATTCTTGACCTCACACCCTCTTGAATATATCTACCGTGTGGTATTTTGTTATTCCGCTTCATACCTCCCAGGCGCCAGGTTTCAGATGACTTATAAAATGCTGCGGTGGCGCCACTATCGAAGTATTGTGGAATCACCTAGTTTTCGTCCCTCTGCACATGGCGCCCAAGCAAACCCCACCTTTCCGTGCTGAGCATATCGGCTCCCTACTTCGCCCAGACTACCTCCTCGAAGCACGGAGGAAGTTCGACAGGAAAGAGGTCACTCAGGAGCAACTAGGGGAGATCGAAGACCGGGCCATCGTAGAGGCGGTTAACATGCAGAGGGAAGTTGGCATAAAGGGCTTTACTGATGGCGAATACAGGTGAGCAGCTTGCATGGCTAGGCTTCATACTGACATCCCGTTTAGGCGACACATGTTTGTATCCTTTTGATGAACATAGTCAGCAGCTGATCGTGAATAACAAGGTTCTACGATGGTTTCTTTGAGTATCTAGAAGGCTTTGAAGGTGCGACTGTCATGCAATTACGGAGCGAGACCAAACTGATGTCAGTCGAAGAGGTTCCTAATCCACCTTTGGAAATTTTCAAGGTAATCTGCCAATCAAATGATCCAGTCCCCTTGTAATATCTTATCTCGCAACAGCTCTACGTTCCCGATATACACGCATTTACTGTCAACAGTAAGTGCACATCCACGGATCAAGGGGAAGCCTGACGTCAACGATGCCTTCCAGACGTCAAGCCAGCATCTACGACGCTATGCACGGGGAAGATCAAATACGTCAAATCCGGCTATATCCCTCAGTTCGAAGCGCTCAAGGAGCTCGTCCATCCTGACGAGGTCAAAAATATCAAATTGACCATGGCAGCCCCCGAGTGGTTCCATCTACGCCACGGTGCGTGCCTCATGCTTCCGTAGTGCTACGTCACCCCAGCTCACGAAACCCACCAGGAGAGCACGCATTCACACCTGGGGTGTACACTGACCACGAACCCTACTTCAATGACATCGCCGTCGCTTACCGACAAGAGCTCGAGGTCCTGTACGCCGCCGGCTGCCGCAACGTCCAAATTGACGACCCTCTCCTCGCCTACTTCTGCGACGTCTCGATGCTCAAGGGATTGAACGACGAAGGCAAGGACCCTGGCGCCCTCCTCGACGCGTACATCCGGCTGTACAACAATTGCCTCGCGACGCGTCCGCAGGACATGACGGTCGGCCTGCACCTCTGTCGAGGGAACTTTAGGCACTCGATACATTTCTCGGAGGGGGGTTACGATGCGATCGCAGTGAAGCTGTTCAACGAGGTCAATGTGGACTGTTATTACCTCGAATATGATACCGAGCGCGCCGGTGCGTTTCCTCGCGACTCTCTTCCTCTTTCCTTTTTCTTTCTATCGTCCCGTCATCGAGGTGACTGACACGACGTTGCAGGCACGTTCGAACCCCTGAGATATCTTCCCAAGCATAAATCGCTCGTTTTGGGTCTCATCACCAGTAAATTCCCAGAGCCCGAAGATAAGGCAGTCCTCAGGGAACGCGTATTCGAGGCCGCACGCATCATGGCCAGCGGTAGTGGAGAGACCGTCGAGGAAGCATTGCAGCGGATCTGCGTCTCCCCGCAGTGTGGTTTCGCGTCGCACGAAGAGGGCAACTTGCTCACCGCGGACGACATGAAACGAAAGTTGCAGCTCGTCAAGGATCTTGCTTCTAGCATCTGGGCGGATGCGTGATTATGATGAAGTGGGCCGTGGACATTGTAGTTGAATCGAGTGGGACGAAGAAGCGCTAGTCGTATATGCCCTCTTCCAGCTGTATGTATGTATTCTACACATGTCGTAGCAGTCGAATGCCATCGCAAAAGATCATGACTCGAACAAGTCGTGATTCACCTACTCTACGGTCGAAAACTCTGTCACCAGCACAATGACTCTCTCAGCGTCCGCTCCGCTCCAACTTGAACGACAACTCCGAATCCCTCCGACGAGGACGACGGCAACGTCTCCCCGTGACTATCCCTGTTGGGCGACGCCGGTACGCGGAGCGAAGGCGTTTTTGGCATCCGCACCAGGAGTCTGTTCTGTGTGGGACTCGAGGTTCGAGCGAGGCAGCGTTTACCTCGCAGGCCTCGCTCAACGTTGATATCGAACTCGTCACGATGTGTCGCCCTCCCCTGGTACTCCCCCATGGTCCACTTCAATATCTCTGTCGCGATGTCAAATCTCGAGCCATGACTGCCAGGCTGAACGCCGCGAAATGTCAAGAGGTTCGAACACTGCACACACATCCGTTATCAATTGCTCGATGTCCCGTTTCTCTGCGATGATTGGCTGGTGCTGCGACCGTGACGCTGAGTCAAGAATCACGCGTACATACGTAGGAACTACCGAACGGGCAACTAATCCTCGGAGACAGACACTGCAATTCTGGAATAAGTTCAAGTTTTGGTGTTCAAATTACGCCCACACTGGCAATTCGCTGGGATCCGTGTTTGGCTAACAAAACAGGAACTACCATTGATACGCCGCAATACTCCCGCTTGACTCGTTAAGGTCAAAATGGGCCGAACATCGTGGACACTGAGCCACTGGCAGATAGGAGGTACTGGTAAACTAGCCGTACTTACAATTATGAATTCTTGGTCATACCGCCCAGGCGCCAGGTTTCAAACGGCTTATAAAGTGCTGCGGTGGCACCACTATCGAGGTATTGTTGATTCTCCTAGTTTCCATTCCTCTGCACATGGCACCCAAGATAAATCCCCCTTTCCGTGCTGAGCATATCGGCTCCCTGCTCCGCCCAGACTACCTCCTCGAAGCACGGAGGAAATTCGACAGGAAAGAGGTCACTCAGGAGCAACTACGGGAGATCGAAGACCAGGCCATCGTAGAGGCGGTTAACATGCAGAGGGAAGTTGGCATCAAGAGCTTTACTGACGGCGAATACAGGTCGGTGAGTAGATTGCATAGCCGAACGTCATCTGACGTCCCGTTTAGGCGACACATGTTTGTATCCTTTTGATGAACATAGTCAGCAGCTGATCGTGAATTACAAGATTCTACGATGGTTTCTTCGAGTATCTAGAAGGGTTTGAAGGTGCGACTGTCTTGCAATAAGTTAGTGTGAGACCAAACTGATGTCAATTGAAGAGGTTCCTAATCCACCTTTGGAAATCTTCAAGGTAATTTGCCAACCAAATGATCCAGTCCGCTTGTACGATATCTTATCTCGTAACAGCGCTACGTTCCCGATATACACGCAATCACTGTCAACAGTAAGTGCACATCCATGGATCAAGGGAATGCCTGACGTCACAAACAATACTCCCCAGACACCGCGCCAGCATCTACGATATGCACGGGGAAGATCAAATACGTCAAATCCGGCTATATCCCCCAGTTCGAAGCGCTCAAGGAGCTCGTCCATCCTGACGAGGTCAAAAACATCAAATTGACCATGGCAGCCCCCGAGTGGTTCCATCTACGCCACGGTGCGCGCCTCTTCCTTTCGCTAGTGCTATACGTCACCCCAGCTCACGAAACTCGTCAGGAGAGCACGCATTCACACCTGGGGTGTACACTGACCACGAAGCCTACTTCAATGACATCGCCGCCGCTTACCGACAAGAGCTCGAGGTCCTGTACGCCGCCGGCTGCCGTAACGTCCAAATCGACGACCCCCTCCTCGCCTTCTTCTGCGACGTCTCGATGCTCAAGGGATTGAAAGACGAAGGCAAGGACCCCGACATCCTCCTCGACGCGTACATCCGGCTGCATAACAACTGCCTTGCGACGCGTCCGCCAGACATGACGGTCGGCATGCACCTCTGTCGAGGAAACTGGCACTCGATACATTTCTCGGAGGGAGGCTACGATGCGATCGCAGTGAAGCTATTCAACGAGGTCAACGTGGACTGTTACTACCTCGAATATGATACCGAGCGCGCCGGTGTGTTTCTCCAAGACTCTCTTTCACTTCACTTTTTTCTTTCTTTCATCCCGTCATCGAGGTGATTGACACGACGTTGCAGGCACGTTTGAGCCCCTGAGACATCTTCCCAAGCACAAATCGGTCGTCTTGGGTCTCATCACCAGTAAATTCCCAGAACTCGAAGATAAGGCGGTCCTCAGGGAACGCGTATTCGAGGCCGCACGCATCGTGGCCAGCGGTAGTGGAGAGACCGTCGAGGAAGCGCTGCAGCGGATCTGCGTCTCCCCGCAGTGTGGTTTCGCGTCGCACGAGGAAGGCAACTTGCTCGCCGCGGACGACATGAAACGAAAGTTGCAGCTCGTCAAGGATCTTGCTTCTAGCATCTGGACGGATGCGTGATTATGATGAAGTGGGCCGTGGACATCGTAGTTGAATCGAGTGTGACGAAGAAGTGCTAGTCATGTATCCCCTCTTCCAGTTGTATGTATGTATTCTACACATGTCGTAGCAGTCGAGTGCCGTCGCAAAAGACCCTGATATTCATGACCCGAACAAGTCGTGACTCACATACTCTACGGCCGAAAACCCTGTCGCTAGCACAACGGCTCTCTAGCTTTGTCGTCAATTCGTGAAACCTTGTCACACGTTCCCCGAAGCGAAACGCTCATTCCCGACCCTCCTCGCTCTCATACGCACTCAACAAGTCATCATACCCCTCATCGTCCCCCTCCTCTGCACCACTATCCCTCATCCGTCTTGCCTCCTTCCTCAACCTCGCCTCCTTGGACGGCTTGCGCACAATCGGTGGCCTCGATACCACCGCGCACATACTCTCCTCCATACCCTCCTCACAGATCCCCCCCAAATAGGTCTCCACTTTGGGGGTCGTCGCCGGGTCGTACTCGCCGGGCAACTCGGGCGCCAAGCTCCGCCGCCCCGGACTCGGCGTCCGTTGCTCGGACGTCCCCTGGACCATCCCTGCCGGCCGTAAACGTAAGTTCGTAGGTCGCTGTACGTACCGCTTGGACCGTAACCTCCCCGGCGTCTTCCCCGAAGGCGTCCGCTCCAACGACAACTCCGAATCCCTCGACTCCGACTCGGACGATGGCAGTGTTTCCCCGTGACTATCCCTGTCGGGTGACGCCGGTACGGGGAATGAAGGCGGTTTCTTCCGCACGAGGAGTCTGGTTTGTGTGGGAGGTTCGAGCGGGGCAGCGTTTACCTCGCAAGCATCGCCCAACGTCGATATCGAGCTCGTCGCGATGTGTCCCCCTCCTCCAGTACTCCCACCGTTGACGATACGCACGATGCCTGGGCTGGGGACAGCTGACATGAGCGGCGTACGCGGGATCGGTGGGGACGCAATCGTTGTGGGCGAATCAAACCCCGTCGTCGTCGAAGCCATCGTCGAAGCGCTTGAATGGACCTGCTCCTTGAAGTACCGCCATCCACGTTCTGATGCCGTATCCATATCGTCTGCCGTCACACTCCCGTTCGACAACGGATGTCCCGAACCACGTCCCCCGCTCGGAGACGACGCATTCCAAGGTAAACGCGGCGATCGCGACGCCAGCGCCATCGGTGACACCGACTTGCGATTCAACGGGATCCTCCGACTCGCCGACCCATCTGACTCGTGATCCGATCGTGGTCCTGTACCCGCGCTCCATGCGTATGCACCTGAAAACGGATACGCCGATCTATTCATAGCCTCGGAAGGCGAGAGCGACGACGTGGAAGAGACAGATTCTTGTCTGAGCGCGTGGCGATTCTTGGTGGCTAATGACACATCCCCCCATTGGCCAACCCCACCACGGTATTCTGGCGTTCCGTCTTCCGAACGGGCCAACGAGCGGGATTGGGGCTGAGGGGACTTGCTCGTGATGAGACCGCGTGAATTGAGCATGAGCGGCCTGGGCACGCCCTTGGGGGACGAATGAGACGATGGGAATGTAGCAATCGAGGCAATCGAGGCGCCTGCCCGATGGATAAACGACGACGCACTCGACTCGGTGTCGGAGTCTCGAAGTGGAGGCGGCGTGGGGTCGACGCTTGGACTAGAAGGTGCGGTGGGATGTTGTCGACGAGGTTGAGGGAGGAAACTTTCCCGAGGGGGACGGAAAAAGGCAGGTCGGGGTGGGTCCACGTTGTCATGCTCGCTCTCGCGTTGTGTCCCAGGCAACGATCTGCGGCGGTGACTCGGTGCATCTGTGCTGCTTGGGCCTGGCCAGCCGCTCTGCCTCGGAGCGATTTCGCTCGCAGCACTTGGAGGCGTCGATTGTCCAGGCGGCACGGGCCCGGACGATGTAGAGGCGTTGCTGCCTTTGCGTACACGCCACGCATCGAGCGCTTTGGCACGCCAGTTGGTGCTCACTTTTGAAAATGCGGCTACCGTATCCGAGTCTTTTAGTTTTCCTGCATAGTCCCATAGACTGGCCTGCGAGGATGGCGTCGACGTCTTGATATCGTTTTCCTCCGGAGTGGTCGGCGAGTGTTGCGCAGACGAAGGCGAAGGCGGCGACGGCACCTCATCCTCCATCGAACTCTGATTCGTAATCCCCCTCCACACCGTATTCGCAAGCCTCGACGTTAACGTCGGCGCAGTAGGGGTCTCCGTCTCGTTCCCATCATCATGTTCCCCTGTCTCGTCCTCTTCGTCGTCGTCGTCGTCGTCTTCCTCCTCTTCCTCTTCGTCCTCCTGCTCTTCCTCTGGACTCCCATCCGCAACCTGGTTCGTAAAGCCCTTCCACATCTGCTGCTTAATCCGCGTTCCGAACCCAACATTCTCCCGCTCCCTTCCTCTATCCCGTGCTTCGATCCGTTTCTGAGCGAGATCCGAGGCAGTTTGAAGGATCCGATCTATACCGCCTGCCGCGTCGATCGGGTAGGACGTAAGGAGTCCGATACCTTCCGTGAAAGCATCGCTAAGTTCCCAGGGACGGAGGGGTGAAGGTGGTGGAAGCGCGGTGTGTTCTTGTGTCCAGAGACCTGGGGCATTCTGCTTTGGTTTGCCGAGTCTACAGCACGTACGGAGTAAATGGGAGAGGGAGTGGCAGGACGATTAGGGCGGATGGGTCGCTGCTAAAAGCTCGACACGTACCTAAAAAGAGGAGTCCGAGCCCGGACGAGAAGCGCGGTACATATATCGACGAGGTATTCGAGTTTCGGGTTGACATCGCGCGTGCGCATCGGACACGCAAAGAGGACGTCCCAAACGGGGAAAACGGAGGACAGGGGAAGGGTCTGTGCTAATAACGGCGCGAGCCAACGACTAACCAAGGAATGTGGGTATGCGCAAAATCCCTGAAGCGAGACAGATGCTTACTATGAGTAGTGCGGAAGGATGGGGTCCAGCCCAGTCGCATGCTATCCGTGGGAATGGCGAAGCGTTAGTGACAAGTGCGCAAGTGCACACCCGGAGAGAAAGAAAATAAAGAAAACACGCACGAGACTCGTAGCCAAATCCCCATCGGCCCACATGATACGTTCGCTCAACTTTCGCGTCCAAATCTTTCCCCCTTCTTCTTCCTCCATCTCGGCAATCTCTCCCACGAGCGCCTCAAACACCCAAAACGTGTCCGCTTCAGCGTGTGCCACGTCATCTTCATTGGTTTCTCCGACAATTGCGCTGTATAGTGGGACGAGCAACCAAGGGACGTGTGGCGACTGGACGGCCGGGTTTAGCGTGCTGTGGAGATAGAGAAGACGTAAAAGGGCGGAGAGATGTGCACGGTGTACAGGGGGGGCATTGTAGGCCTTGGAAGGGAGAAGCGTCGTCGGGTGACGTTGACGCCGAGATGTAACCGTCGTCGATGCGGACGAAGGTGGTGGAGGTGACGCTGGGTCTGAACCGTTGAAATCCGTCTCGAGACGGATCTCGGGGGTCTCACAGGCGTCATGGTCGCTTTTGAGGAGCGACAGTCGTCTGTCGAGGTTGGGCGCGCATGAGATATAAATGCTGTCAGGAGCGGTAGGGTCCAACGGGCATTTTCCCGAGAGAGTGCTTTTCGGTTCGCTGCCGAGGAGGACAAACAAGTCCGGGGAAACGCGGAAAATGGAATCGGATATTCGGGCGAGGAGCGCGTCGGTCGGGGAGAGGGGGTCGGTTGGAGAAGCTAAGGAAGCGATAGGTGCAAGTAGGCGACGGACAAGGTCCTGTCGCGTGAATTAGCTAGTTCATGGAGCTTTTGAAAACGGGATGGAGCAAGCGCACGTAATAACTGTCTCGTTGCTTCTGGCTCTCCTTGGCCCATGTCATTTTCAAGGTTGGAAGGGTACCAAATAACAACCTACCCGATGTTCGTGTCAGTCCATCACATATAACACGTCCATACAATACTCACCTCCATATGCGGGGTCTTACCCATGGTGGATCATCAGGAAGACCTACCACCAAAGAAACATCAGCCCACCGTCCTGAATGCAACCACGTGCGGCTCTCATAATTCAGGAATGACGTACCGCGTGCACATACCTCACGCAAACGTGGAAGATCCACGATAGGCGACGAACCTGCATCCACGCGCAAGATCTCCGAAATGACGTCGAGTCTATACAAATGTGTTTGAAAGAGTGGCTCACGAAACTCGGGTAGACAAATAGTCTGAATGAGACGCACAGATTTTCTCTCCGAGATTCAGGAACCCACTTGACGCCGTACGTTTGTGCAATGTTGACGAGATATGCATCCATTTTCGAGGCGGTGGGCGGTGGGGAGGACAAGATTTGCCTAATCTGTGGTCCAGGAACCAACCAACACAGTCCAGCGAAACGAGTTAGTTGTTTAAAGGAGGATATACTGAGGGAAAGAAAGGAGACCTACGCGTGGAGCGACGTGGTTATTCCGACTCACGACTGTCTGAGCAAATGCAGGGCCTAGCCGTTGTATGAGGGTCTCCCTCACCGTGTTCAGGTCTTCACAAGATCAGAATCAGGTCAGAACGAAACCGCGATCGAACCGAGAACAATGAACGATATAGTACCTTTCGATTCTGTGCTCGGCGCTGCGTGTATGATGCTTGCTGCAGCCTCGACCAGAATGGAGCTCAACCGTGGCGGCTTCAGGCTAAACGATTACACCACCCCGAGGTCAAGCCACCCAAACGCCCACCACCGTAACCATCAGCCACCGGTTTGGAATCTGAGTAACCTCCAATCACTCACCCCATACGGCCACCCCTTGCGCCCTCCTTCTCCTTCTCCACCTCCCTATCCACTTCCCCGTTCACATCCCCCAGGCCCAACCCAATGGTCCCAACCCGTTCCCCGTCCCCCAGCTCCCCAACATGACTCCCCACCACACCCACCAGCATCTCCAACTCCTCCAACAAATCCCCCATCATGTCCTCCTGAATCAACGTCGCCGCTTTGGCGCGTGCGAGGGCAAGGTGACCTTGAGAGAGGTACGTGGCAATGTCGCGTCGCGTGAGCTGACCATGGGAGTCTTTTCGTTCTTGAAGTTGGCCGAGGCGTTGAGAGGTCGTCCGGAGGAGGATCTGTGTGTGGCCCGAGGGTGTTGGATGGTGAGATAGGGAAACGTGTAAGCATCATGATGGACTTGCCTTGAACGCGACTGGATCCCAGTCTTCCATTATGAACGATAGTGTGGTGCGCGTAGGAAAAAAAGGTAAACTTGACTGGTAAAATCGTAATCGGCTGTGTTTGTTGTTACGGCCACTGGACAGCTACAAATGCATCAAAGATTCAAACTTGCACACAATTTTGTGAACGACCGGCATCAACGGAATCAAATTTGCCAAGCGGCGGGCGTCGATATCACGGCTGCGTCGGCTAAGTGGAGGCAACGTCATTATGATGCAAGTTTCGATTCTCATTGCAATTCTAGAAGTACATGCTGCAAGACGTCTAGTAATGCCATTGTTCGTGATGACGGACCAACTTAAAACAAGAAAAAATGTCGTTGATACAAAAACATGCATTGTAGGGCTACATAAAATGAGCGGGAAGCGGTTTTGACAGTTTCGCTCCCTTGGAGCGGGTCACAGGACTCCATTCAGCGCTTTGCATCTCTCCAGGAGATGAAGACAGGGGCATCATCGAGAGGTGTTTCGAACGCCCTCGATGGCCTTCGGGAGACCGTACACCCGCCATGCTAGGTTGAAAATTGATTAATTGATTCTGAGGGCTTGCAGGCGATGGAGTAGAGTAAGAATGTGAAGGTGGCGTTTGAGGATGGGATGGAGATGCACTGGTGGCGAGAGGGCGTGGCATGGACAATGTGAGTGAGGCACGGAGGTCAGGCCCGCTGCCACCGTGTTTGAATGCAGGAAGTGAGCGGTGTCGGCTAGGCACTGAACGAGGTGCGGGAAGAAATTGCTGACCAGTGTGCGGCAAGGGTGGCATTGTCGACTGCCGGCGCGGTGGGTCTGGCAAGGTCGACTGACGCCGGGGTCCCGACGACTGGGGAAGCGATGGTTGACCAGCATGAACCATGGTAGGCAACACCAGCGGCCGAGGTGAAACACTTGTATCAGTGTTTGAGCCCTCCACTCCGATAATCTCTTTCAATTTTTCCCTCCATAAGGAAAGGGAATCTGTGGAACCCATCTCAGGATCGACACCCGAACGACGCTCGGGTTCCACAACAACTGGAATGCGCGACTGGAGATAGACCACGGCTGCAAAGTAGGCAGAGTAAAATGCCACTATTGACTAAAATAAGTAACCACGCCGTCGTAGCAGTGGTGAGCTCTGGGCTTACATATGACGGGTATGATCCAACAAGTAATCATGGTATAGACACCGATAAGTTGGCAGACGCCAATGTCAATCGGAGCTACGAGGAGTATTAGGTCAAGCCCATGCCAAGGGGAGAATCATTGAAGGACTTACTTTGGTCAGGACATTGAATTTTGGGGCTCCAATAGGTACCAGCTGCGGCTGAGCCTGTAATGCAACTGGCTGAGCTTGACAATTCACACCATCATTATTAACTTGATACGCACCGACTTGCAAAACGAATAAAAGGAGCAAACGCGCTGTGTCCAACCAGATACGGAATTGAACAAGGATACTGCACACAAATGATTAGCAACTGAGTCAGGTGAGCAGAAGAGAGACCTACAGGATGGGTAACAAGATAAGAGTAGCGGTGTCCGTAAGAATAAATAGAATCATCAACGAATCTAGGTCCACGTTAGGCACCAGGCGCGATAGCAAGGCAATGAGACATACGACTGATTTGATCAGACACACTCCACCGCGCAAACATTTCGATAGATAGCAAGACAAACCACAAGAAACTGAGCAACATGATTATGGCTATAGGGCAATGTAAGCTGGTGAAGAAATAAGTGTCAGAGTGAACTCACTGAAAGTAATTGTACGGATTCTAAAGAAGAGTGGAAATGACTCCATGGTGCAAGACATATGATGGTGAAGAGTGGCCCAAGATCTCACAGAGACTACCGGTGGACTGACCCGCAACCGCCTCCAGAGACGGGGTTAAATACTAGACGGAGGGCCCATGGTGTGGTGCGTTATATTCGCTGTGGACAATCACCGCTTCGCTTGTCTTTTGTTCTCATTTCGTGCATTGTTTGGCACAGCCGAATTAGGAAAATAAGCCCCTGAATGGTCTCCACTCAATGGGTCTTTCCCTTCAACCTCGCGAGGACGAGGACCTCGCGAAAAACTCATTCGCAGAGTCCAAACTTGCAGCAAAAAAGCACTGAACAGTTCCCCGCAACGAGCGGGGAGACGACCCAGAAGTTTGGTGCGTGTGAATTCCCCCAGTTCCAGGCTATCCCCGCCGCGCGAGCCACTCCAAGGTCTCCCTCTCACCACACAGACCGTATGACAAGTTATTGATGTCTACCTCAATCCAACAGGGATCGACTCGGCCTTATGTCCGCCGAATAAGGCTCGCACTTTTGTGCCTCTCCGTGGGCGCTAATGCGTTTGTCCTATTTCCAACTGGCGGAGGCAAATTGACACTGATCTACACTGTCCGCCAGAATATGTGCTGGTGGCGTTTTCTGCTTTCCGATTATTTCACCGGCACTGGCGACACGCTTGAAGCTCACACAACCACAGTTGACCACCATCGCCCTTGCGTACGCATTACGTTCATCCCATCCCTCTTCGCCTGCTTAGTACGTCCACATACAGCGGCATGATGGGGCAATATCCCTTTGCAGCTTTCGTCGGCAAGATCCTCGATTACTATGGCGCATGGGCGTGCTCCTTAATTTCCGCCTGCCTCTTCTCGGTCGGCTTTAGCCTATTCGCCAACGAGATATCCAAGACATCAGACACTATCACCCAACCCTCCGTCTCTACATTCCACAACCTCGTCATATTTTTCTTTATCGGTGGATTGGGTACCGTCTTCTCGTACGTACACCACCATATCCCGCTTCGCTTGCATTAACGTCCGCGTGGCATGATAGCTACTTTTCATCCGTCTTTGCTGCCTCGAAGAATTTCCCAAAATATATCGGAGTTGCGGCCGGGACAAGCTTGGCCCTCTTTGGCCTCTCACCCACATTTCTTTCCTTACTCGCTTCCCGATATTTCTCATCCCCCGATGGCGAGATCGACATCACTCGTTTCCTACAATTCCTCGCCATACTCTGTGGATGTATACACCTCATAGGAGGTTTTACCATGCATATTATTCCCTCGGCCCCCAAGGAAGAATCCAACTTAGCTGTCATTGCAAGTGACCCGGAAGTACCAGACGAACGTACCGCGCTGCTTCCGAACAAGACCAACGGGAACGGCGATGAGCGCGAACAAGTTCAGGTCGACGTCGTTTCCGTCTCCGACAATTCAGAGTCCAAAGAGAGCGTACTGGATTTACTATCGGACCGCAATTTTTGGGTCCTCGGGTTTATCGCGTTCATCGTCCTCGGATCTGTGAGTTGCTCCTCGCACCGACGTGCTGGCACATTCGTTCCCAATCGTCTTCATTGATGCGTTGGATAGTGTGAGATGATTATTTCCAACATTGGGACCATCGTCCTCTCACTTCCGAGTCAAACCTACACCATCCCCGCTTTCGTTGACACCCCCTCTACTGGTGTCATGACTACGACCCAGGTCCGCCTGCTCTCCCTGGCGAATACGCTTTCACGGCTCCTTGTTGGGCCTCTCGCGGACATTGTTTCGTCCGTGCCCTCTCGCACCACAGATGTCAACCGTGGCTTCCTCAGGCAGTATCGTATAAGCAGAATTGCATTCCTGACATTCTCCACAGTCATACTTATTTCCACCTACACTTGGATGGTCGTCGGCGTCAGGGAACAAGCAAGCATTTGGGCACTGAGGTATGTCCCCCTCTGTCGTTTTATCCCCTGACTGGATCTGATATGATACAGTCTTGGCGCAGGTCTCGCGTATGGATGCGCGTTCACTATCCTGTACGTCTTCTCTCCATCCCCAACCTTTTTCACCCCGTCTCCCATTGCTAACACGCCACGCCCTCCCACAGTCCCTCCCTCGTCTCCTCTATCTGGGGCCTCTCCAATCTAGGCCGCAACTTTGGGATCATCACTTACACCCCCTTCCTCGGCACCCCCGCCTTTTCGTACCTCTACGCCTTCATCTCCGACGCGCACGTTTCCGATGCGGGCTCCGAGTCCAACCAGGCCGGGGTATGTTACGGACCGGCTTGTTGGACGCTGACGTTCGAGGTGAGCGCGTTGGCCACTGCGCTAGCGTGTGGTGCGTCGGTGTATTTGTGGCGCGAGTGGAAGGGGCGCGTGTGAGTCCGGATACATGTATGTCGCAACTTGGAGCTGGCTGCTGGAGTTCCACGCGTTCGTGATGTTATTCCCACCGACTATGCCTATCGCTACTACTAGCGCTCCCTAAAATCGTAATCGTTGGCATCATGACATCTGTATCCCTCGCCTGCAACATCGACGACAAGTTATGATCAGCCTCAGCCTCAGGCTGGTCCCTAGTTGGTGATATCTGCCAATGTCGACCCGTCCTTTCGATTGCGGCAGCCGTGAAAGGCTTGATTGGCATAATGCCGATTAATATACTACTGCTCCAATTATGCTGAATTCCATAGGTTTAGCCATGTTCGAATTGGCGTTCAACACTGTTGTGACGCCAAAGTACTTCTTCACCTTTCATCCCAGTTCCAGGGCGTAATTCGGGAGAGTACGCTCAATTTGGTGGTTGTATCCTCATTTACGATCCCTGGACCCACGGCGAGAATCTAAAATGACCAGATCCCTTCTCTTCCCCTCCCTCGTCCTCTGGTTCTGCCTTACCGCCTTACCAAGTCGAACATTCGCGGAACCCAATACAGATGCAAAACATCTCAGCCCGCTCTTCAATGATCACAAAGGTATCTCCATTCACGGACAGGGCGTCCACGAGAAACGCAAGCGTGGTGGGCGCAATTATCTCTTGAAGCGTTGCAACGCTTCTGAGCATTCCCATGGTTTGAAAACGCCAGCAAGCCCGCAAGCCTCGCCCAATACAAATCCTGTCACTCCCGGCGAGTCCAAGAAATGGGGATTGGGGTGGCCCAACGGCGACGCTTCTTACCTTGGGAATTTCGCCCGCCCGAAAGTCCGCTAGTTCGAATATTCATTTCAGTTTTCTGCTCGTCTACTAACGTCATTCTTAGTATATATACATGGAGCCCATATGTGCCTTCCACAGCGTCCCATCTTGGATTGGATGGTATCCCAATGCTATGGGGATGGGGCCAGGTAGACGATTTCAAGAGCATGGTCGTTCAAGGCTACGCAACAAAAGTTCTGGGGATGAACGAGTATGTTCACGACTTCTTTGTGTCGCACTTCTGATACGACCATCCTAGACCCAACGAGCCTTCTCAGTCGAACATGAGTCCGCAGGACGGTATCTCGTTGTGGAAGCAGTATATAGACCCGCTCAAATCTCAGGGATACTATCTTATTTCTCCGGCGTGCTCAAACGATCAAGCAGGACTTGACTGGATGAAATCATTTGTCGAAGGATGCACCGATTGTACGGTGAGTTTATCCGCCACCGCCTCAGTAAAGTAAAGTAATGTTTGAACTTGTAATAACAGATTGACGCCATCGCGTTCCATTTCTATGGCACCGACCCGAGAGCATTTATTGAATACGCCACGACCCTGCACGAAACATACGATAAACCTATATGGATCACTGAGTTCGCAGATCAGGTAGGGCCTCAGAGATCCCACCCCCTGCAAAACCAGAGTACTGACAATGCAATGCCTGACCTTGCAGAATTTTAGCGGTAGTGGCGGTCAAGCATCGATGTCTGATATTTTTGCGTTTCAAAGTGCAGTGACTGAATTCGTGGAGAATACTCCCTGGATCGAGGCCGCCTTTCCGTTTGGTATGTTGGATATCATCCGACGAACACTAGTGATTGAACCCATGTCTAGGAGTGATGCATGACCTGCAGGGAGTCAACGAAGGGAACTCGCTATTGACCGCGGACGGATGGCCAACATCGCTAGCGTATAATTACTTTGGTTGAGTGGACACCAAGTTCTCAAGGATGTTACTCGCAAAATCCGAGCTGTATACCACTTCTCGCTTTGTACTCAAATCAACTATTTAGCCCTGTCTGTGTCAAGCGTATGAAGTGCTTGATTAGGCGAGTCAAGTAACCATATCGACTACAGTAAACATATCAAGAGGCCACGAGAGAAGATTCGAGGAAATGACGGGGCGGCAAACCATAGCTACGGAGCAATGGTCACGGCAACGGCCAGGGCAGTCATGAAAGGACAAAGGTACGGGAAAAACTGAACGCAAGATGCGAGTATCGTGTACCGATAGCAAATCGTTACAGCACGTCCAGCGTGCGTACGCTGTCTACCAATTTGTCTGATGTCGTAGGCGTGATCTCTTCTACCTCGACAATGATCAAACTCTCCGCAGCGACCCTCGTATATGCTGCCACATTGCGGCGGTTCGGTGTGAGCAGCAGTGCACCAAATGGTTGTCTCAGTCGAGCGATGACTTGCAGCGCTCGCATCTGCCTTTCTGTCCACGATGCCGATGACCGGTCTGTGTTCTCTTCGGCTATCGTGTCTGCCACACTTCCACTTCCGACAGGCTGTTGGTCGAGGAGAAAGTCGATCCAAGGATGAACAAGGTACAGAGACCCGAATCGAGAGATATCCTCCTCGGTATCGATCTTCACAATCCCGACATTTGTCTGTGCGCGGAAAATGTGTCTTGACTGGCTCCGATAGACCGATAAAGGCCCGAGTTTGAAATTGAGGCATGGAAGTTTCATCCGCTGCCCGTCGAACGACGGTACAGGGAGCTCATGGAGTCGATCATACAACCTCAGGATTGAGGTAGAATTCAGTGAAGAGCTCTGCACCGTGGTGGTGATCCCGTCCATTTCGGCACGTTCGAGGGCCGGCGGGATGTGCATTGTCGGCAGTTGGTTGAACACGGCGATGTTGGCAGGAAGACAGCTGTTGAAGCTGCCAGGTCGACCTGTCCATGCAAGGATACTCGTATCTCCTGAGCTCATGAGTAGCTGTGCCAAGAATCGCCCGAGCGCTTTGTCCCCTTCGCCATATGTAACCTGCAAGGACATTGAGAATATTCCAAGCAACGAGTAAGCTTCGTCTTCGACTCGTGTCGTTTCGCGTGTCGAAGCTAGACGAAGCTTCTTACGGATGTCGTCCAATCCCGGGCGGAGCACCATCAAGGCTCGGGCCGAGACACCAGTTGCCTCCTCCATTTCTGAGATGATCTCGGGCGACTCCTTGTGGTTTGGAATATCGAGATTCAGATACGGCTTCCAGTCCTCCGTGTAGAATCGGACGACCTTGGAAGCATGGTATTCCTGGAAAGTCCAAGCCCGGGTGTTCCAAATGCTCCTCACCAGATCACCTCGCTTCGACGGAGAGCGGACACCACGAAGCAACACAATTGTCAAGGCCGAACCCTCGTACCACTTGAACATCGAGATCAGGGCCTCTTGGAGCACAACGTGGTCTCCTTTGTTGATACAACATGTGTCGCTCCATGCCCAATGGAATCCAGACTCCCGCACGATTTTGCAGAACATTTGCAGTTTGTCGTGAGTGGGAGATTCGTCGAGATCATACACCACGATGCGTATGACTTGCTCGAACAGCGGTTCATTTTCTTCCCACTTGTGCGAAAAAGTGGCGTAACGGTAGTACTCTGCAACTTCACGTTCGATGCGGCCACGATCAAGGTGTGTGGTCATGGAAGAGATCAACTCCCGAAATATTGGTTGTGATTCAAATGAGCGCCTTTGCCCAGACTTGTCGAGAAGACGACCGGAATCGGTGTTCAGGAGCACTAGCGGGGATTCGCGAATGGCGCTCTCAATGGCCGCACGAATGGCCGCCTTTGTTTGCTCTGGATTTACATATTCGCGATGACGCTCTACCAGACAAGATGAATAGATAAGTATCGGTACGATGTCGATGCACTCACCACGAACGTCTGGATCAGGCGACTTCGATATCTTCGACAGCATCGTCTCGAGCGCGTCAACTGCGTTGTCGAAGTCTCTTGCCTTGTGTAAAGCTGCATGTTTCATTTCGTAGCCCCATGGCGACAACGGGTCGAGCGCGATTACCTAAAGATGACAGGTCAAGAATGACCTCGACGAGGCAAGTATGCTATACCCGATTTGCATCGTTTAGCGCCTGTTTCCATGACCCGGTTTCCATATGTGCATTGCTTCGCTTGATGAGAATGCGTTGTGGGGAGAGGGGATTGAGGGACAATGCGGTCGAGTAGTGGGAGATGGCCACATCATATCGTTGGGCATCCACTGCTATATCTCCGAGATGCTCCAATTTCCTGAAGGAACGCTCCTTGAAGTCTGACAAAAAATGTTACGTGAACAACGACGCCTACACTGGATGGGCGATCACTCACCAAGAGCCCATTTCGAGTGCTCACCCTCCAGGTTCATCTCTCCTCCCAATCCAGTCGTCATTTGGTGGAAATACTCGACCGCATCTTTCGTGCGACCCGCTGCAAGTAGGGAGTCGCACAGCCGCTGCCGGATCGTGATGTCGAGATCATCAAACTTCCATCCGGATATCTGTCAGAGTCGGTGAGTGATTTCAATGCGCTGCAACATACCCATTAGCGAACTTGCCAGTGAGAACACCAAGAGTGCTCGACTCGCGTGGGGACGCATTTGGGCTCGCGCACGCTCGAACGATCGTATCGCGCCCTCGTAGTCGCTGTGCTCCATGTGCGAGTTGCCAACGAGAAGATGCATATATGCCTGCTGGATGTGTCAGTAGTGATATTCGGCGCGTGATAGAGCGCGTGCACGTGCCTGGATTACATAGAAGATTGAGTTGAAGCGGACCGTATCTATGAGGTCGTCTACGCGGGATATCGCGTCGCGGTGCTCTCCCGCCATGAACACGACGATAGCCTAATGGATGTAAGCAGTTGAGAGGGGACCGAGGCCAGAGAGTACAGACCTTGACGAGAAGGAGAAAGGTAGTAGCGTGAGATGAATGGAAAAGTTCGAATGCGATGTCGCAGGCCCGATACCCCTCATGCTTTTTCCCGTTGCCGACGAACGCTACACTCTTTGCGATGTAGGCAACGATGGATGGCTGAATTCCGATGGCCTTTGTGAAAATTGACGTTAGCATCCGTGTGTGTGAAAAGAGAGCAACAAACACCTGTTGGGCATCGACAAGCGCTGCGTCCCACTGTCGCAACCGAGTTCGGATGAGAGCTCGATTAGCGAGTACATGATGGTTTGGATTTTGAGACTCGGGGATCGCTGCGGTCAATAACGCCTCCGCGTTGTCGAGCTGATCGTGCTTCCATGAACCGAGCGCAGCGTCGTCGATCTGAATGTCAGGTTGCTGGAAAGTGTGATGTAGACGAGACAAAGGGAACGAATGCCATGGAAAATGCGGAGTAAGAAAGCTGTTCATATGCACCACAATCCAACGAATGAGGATACTTACAATGCGTGACAGACTATGAATGGTGATTTTCCCGTTCCACCCACCAATTGCGAGAAAGCGGTCGTCTGGTGAGAGTGGCATTGAACATATGTTTTCAGGGTGTTGGATGAGACCGAGCTGGGAGTGTGTCGCCGTGTCCCAGAATGTGACGGTACACTCTGTTGACCATGCGACGAAATTCCCATGCTTTGGTAGAGCGATGCAATCGCTGCTTCTAGGAACTGGCCATTCCGATACTGCTGACCCTGTGGATGAGTCAATTTGCTCGATTTTACCGTCGGATATGACAAGGAGGTGGTTGTTGAACCAGAGGAGACCGGTGTTGTACCAAGGAGTGACAGCGACTGTAATGTCCACGAGCAAGCGGCCATCGTTGCTGTCGTAGACTCGAATGGAATTTTCGGTGGCTATCGCGATCCGATCTCCCTGTGGAGAATACTTGGCTGCTCTCAGATCCGTCGCCTGGTCGAGCGTCTGTATTCGTTTGCGGGTTGCAATGTCCCAGACGGAGACTGCCCTGTAATAGGATGCAGCGACGAATCGAGTTGAGTCGGGCGAGAAATCGATCGCGTGGATGCTCTGATGGTCCCTTTGCGAGATGACTGTTTCGTGTGTCTTTGCGTCCCACACAAACACGTTGCTGTTGCCTGCCTTGCGGGCCGCTGCGATCCATCTGCCGTCCTGGGACACAGCGAGACACAGGACATCCTTCGCTTCCACTGTTGCCATTTTTTTGCCGTCTTCCACTCGCCACACTCGGACCCCCCCTTCACCGCCGCTCCAGAGATACTCGCCATTCGCTGCAAATGCCACTGCGCGTATGAGGCTACTGACGTTGAGCTCGATGAGCGGAGAACCCTCTATCCAACGATTAGTATAAATGCAACCCATTTCTCTGCTACGCACTGGTCATCACAACACAATGTAGTAGAGCAGTGGTGGAAGTCAACGAACATTGCCCTTCGTTTATATAACACGCGGCGCGCCACATCCGTGGCAACACCCGATACGGGCTTGCATACGCCGACGAGCTGATTTGGCTTTCAACACCTTATAACCGGTTTCCAGGCTTCAAGAAAGTCGTGTAGTCGTATCGTACATACAATAAGTAGACTAC
>JBBPKY010000263.1:0-30275 GCA_038089495.1 Xerocomellus dryophilus
CCAACTCCTCCAACTCCTTCTCCCACTCCGTATTCTCCTCCTCCGACTCACTCTCCGACCCTGCTCCCCACACCCGGATCGACTGGAGTTCGACCAGCTGTGCGAGCAGGTTGTTCTGGCGATCCCACTGGCAGAGGAACCGGTACGCGAGGGTCCGCGCCTCCTTGATGAGGGGGATTAAGTCCCCCGCGACCGCCGCCTGCTCGACCGTCTGCTCCGGACCCCCTCCGCTCGGACCTGGCTCCGACTCCGTCCTCGCCTTCTTCTTCTCCTTGCCTTTCGGCGACTCCTCCGCCGCTCGCTTCTTCTTCCGCGGCTTCTTCTCCGTCGTCACCCCGGGGACCTCGCACTTCAGCCTCACCGCTTGGCACCCCACGCACGCGGTGGCCTTGCTTCCGGTCCCGGGTATGCACACGGTCCCGAGTCACGCGCACCGGGTGCACGCTGTTCCTTTCCCCTTCCCTTCGGAGCTCTGCTCCGTTCGGACTTGGTCGGCCTGTTCCAGTTAGCCCATAACTAAAGCAATGTGAGTGTTCACTCACCCTCTGCTTCGCCGCTTCCTCGGCCGCCTTCTCCTCCGCCCTCCGCTTCTCCTCCGCCCTTCTCTTCGCCTCCTCCTCCACTTTCCTCCTCGCCTCCGCCTCCGCCTTCCTCCGCTCTTCTTCCTCCCTCCGTGCCTTCGTGCACCTCCTCCGCTCGTTGAACTTGGCAGCGCTGAGGCCATCATCGTCGTTCTCGTTCTTGGCGAGGCGAGCGTCAGACCAGTTCTTGATGTCGGTGGTGTCGGACATGATGGTGGTAAAGGTATAAGGAGTGATGTCCGGACGCGAAGGTTTTTATACCAGATCGGAGTACTCCGGATGTTCTAAACTCCGGTTTCCTTCTCCGCATTGTTCCCTCACTATGGCCTTCAGGGGTTCAGGCCTAAGAGGGGGATACTGTCATATCCGTAGATTTCTCCAAGTTCAACTCCGGTCCTCTGGACCAACTCCGGTTCGTTGCTGCAACTCCGGACCACTTCGGAGTTGGCTATGTTTCTACATTCGTATCTCTATCCTTGTTCCTGACTTATACTCCTTCGGTACTAAGTGCTGTTGCTATTTAGTATTACCCGTGACAGTTCCGTAGTTCGGTACTTTCATACCTCCGGAACACTGCTCCGAATCTGGACTCTGCAGTACTTCTACTTAGTATATAAACTGTACACTCAGGACTATTTACCTCAGTTCGAATATCATCTTAGACTCAACTCCTACCCTCCGGAAGTCTTGACGACTTTCCCTCTAGTCCACTCATGAGGTTAGCTAGTCGCTAAGCCTTACAACCCTCGGACCTCCTCAGTATCTCCGTCCTAAATCCGGAACAGGACCTACGACAAGGGCGCACCACATATGGTGAAGCCAAGTCCCGACACCATCTAACTCCGGAGTACTCGGAGTTCGCTCGGAGTTGTTCCGGTCTTAACAAGATGGAGGAGACATTGGTCGTCATGATGGTTTCAGTGAGAGGAGGGTGATGGAGAGAACGTGGAAGGGTGGAGTTTCTTATACGAGGCGAGAGCAGACTTTGCATGTTTTAAGTTCCGTTCTGGGACCCAGGAGTCTTCTTCCGTGGAGTACCCTTTCCATCAGATCAGGAAGGAGCGGGATTTCGGGGATCCCCGGTGGCATAAGATCTTCTCGACTTCATATTCTTCTTCTCCATCGATAAGGTCAGGGGGTGGCACTGGGAAGTTCTTCCCGTGGATGGAGTTTTCCTTATACAGTGATAGAAGAGAAGCATGGAAGACTGGATGAATCTTCCTGGTTTTCGGAAGGCAGAGTTGGTATACAATAGGAGATAGGACCTTGGTGATAACAAAAGGTCCTTCACGTTTTGGGGCGAACTTTGGATTTGATACGAGGTGTTTGAGGTTTCTGGCTTCGAGCCAGACTTTGTCTCCCTTAGTGAAGGGTTTGAAGCCATGGCGGGAGCGAGAGGACATGACTTGGCAAGCAAGCTCATGGGCAGCAAGGGCTTCGTTGCAGGCGGCTGAGAGGGATTTAAGGCGATCTTCTACTGCAGGAATGGGAGTGTCGGAGATCACCAGGAAAAGGGCACAGGGTTCATATCGCATCATGAGATAGAACGGAGATTGGTTGGTGATGGAATGGGTGTGGTGATTGTGGGCAAATTCGGCATGGGAGATAGAATCGGACCATGAGGTGGGGTTTGCACCACAGAAGATGCAGAGGTAAGTCTCCACTTCTTGGTTAACACGTTCTGTTTCACCATCAGATTGAGGGTGATAGGTGGTGGAGAGGGAAAGGTCGTATTTCAGGAGTTTTCCAAGTTCCCGAGCAAAGGCAGAAGCAAACTGAGGGCCTCAGTCAGAGATGACTTTATCAAAAAGTCCAAAGCGAAGGTAGACTTTGTGGAAGAAAAGAGCAGCTACTGCCTCAGCAGTGATGGTTTTCTTGGTAGGGCAAAGGATTACCCCCTTCGTAAGCCCGTGGTCGACCATGACCAACAGGGAATCAAAGTCGTTAGATATGGGGAGGTCGGTGATAAGATCGCAGGAAATTTGTTGGAAGGGGCGAGAGGCAATAGATTTAATAGGGGTAATAGGAGGAATCGTGGGATGGGTATCGACTTTGTTTTGCTGGCAAACAGCACAGCCCTCAATGTATTGGCGGACGTGTGTGGCAAGACTGGGCCATCAGAATTCGGCAGCAACTAGTTGGCAAGTTTTAAGGAAACCGGGGTGACCAGCGGTTTCATGATTGTGACAGCGCTGGAGGATGGAACGGCAGAGGGAGTCATCAGGGGGAACATAAACACAGCTTTTGTACATAAGAACACTGCCTTCCATCTTCCAATCGGCAAGATGGGAACAGAGAGTAGCGGAAATGTTTTCCTGTAACGACTGGAGAGTCTGGGTAATGAGGGAATCATCGGTGGAGGCAGATGCAATGCGCCAGGAGAGGTCAGTGTCAATAAGGTTAATGAAGAGGGACGGGGGAAGAAGGGTTACTCCTTCGTTGTCGGAATCATCTTTAGGAAGAAGATCAGGGCAGTGAGAGAGAGCATCAGGGCTGGCGAGGAGTTTGATGGGGACATGGATGATCTTGAGGTCGAAATCAGTGACATCGAGGAGCCAATGGGCTTGGTGGCAGTTCAGGTTTTGTGGTTGGCAGAAGTACGTGAGATTTTTATGGTTGGTGAAGACCTGCACGGGGAAAGGGGAGCCATGGAGGTAATGGCACCAGGACTTGAGCACGTGGATGATGGCGAGAAGTTCATGGTCATAGATGTTGTAATTTCATTCTGCAGAGAAGAACGATTGGGATAAGTAGGAACAGGGGTGCCAATCACCATTGGAATCGGTTTGGAGAAGGATGGCACTGGAGGCATATTTGGAGGCATCGGTGGCAATGGCAAAGGGAGCAGCGAGGTTAGGGAGGTGGAGAACGGGCTTAGCAAGGAAAAGACGTTTGAGAGTGTCGAAGGTGTTCTGGCACATAGGGGTCCAGTTCCAGGCGAAAATTTTCTTAGTAAGGTCGAGGAGGGGGCAAGTGACATTGGAATAGTTGGGGATGAACCAGCGATAAAAGTTGGCAAAGCCAAGGAAGGATCTAATGTCCTTGACTTTAGCAGGGGTAGGCCAAGAAGCAATGCCATCGAGCTTGACAGGGTCCATGGCAAATTGTCCAGGTTTGACTATCATTCCGAGGTATTCAACCTCAGAGGCTGTGAAGGTGCATTTCTCAAGTTTAAGGTGGAGGTCGAGTTCCTCCATGCATTTGAGAACATGTTTAGTATGCTCCTCATGTAGGGATTCATCGGGAGAGAAGATGAGGAGGTCGTCCATATAGATGACAAGCCATCCTTCAGCGATGATATCTCAGAAGGAGTCGTTCATTAAACGTTGGAATGTGGCAGGAGAGTTGGTCAAGCCGAAGAACATGATGGTGGGTTCGAAGAGCCCCTTGTGGGTGACAAAGGCGGCCTTCCATTAATGTCCGTGTTACGCGAGGCGTACCAACTGGGGTCGAGCATGACAATGGAGTCTTGACAGAGGTACTCATAGAGAGACTCAACGTCGTCAAGAGTGAACTAAGGTCGGAGTCGAGGGACTTAAGCAAGTGGCTTAAGGATTCGAGAAAGTACACTTAGATTGCGTAGATCGAGAATGAGCGGTAATTACATGGCAGCGACAGCTATATACCAAAGGATGCGTAAGCGTGGAATATCATGGAAAGTGATGGAACGACGCGTAAGCGAGGAACTCTCTGGAATGTCATAGAAGAAATGATGAGTAATAGGGATCACGTAGCTAGTGCGAGAGAACTAGCTAGAGGAGGAGCGCTGTCCAAGAGTAAAGGAGCAAAGAGAAGATACCTCTCCCGGTTAGACTAGGAGGAGAACGGTGTGAGGTCTTTACAAAAGAATAAGAGAAATGTTAGTGCAATCAAATAGATGGAGACAATGGATCCATCTAAGGGAAAACATGCTGGGTCCTACGGAGACACAACGAAGGAAGGAAAAGAGGAATAAACGCGTATAGAGAAGTAAAATTGTAACAGTCCGTCTTTGATATGGACATTGTTATACCCCCAGCAGACGTCAAATTTGGTGAAGACCTTTGCATCTCATGGCTTGTCGATGAGGTCAGAGATCAAGGGAAGGGGGTAAGCGTCGCGGACGGTGTGTTCATTGACATATCGATAGTCCTGACAGGGGTGAAGTCCTCCATCCTTCTTTTTAACGAAGAAGAAGGGAGAAACTTGGGGAGAGTTCGATGGGCGGATCTTCCCCAAGGCGAGGTTTTCCTCGATGAATGCTTCAGTAGCTGTGCGTTCCTCTGGGGACAAGGGGTAGACTTTCCCGATCTTCGGGATGAAGGAGTCGTCAAGGTTGATCTCATGATCGTAGGGATGAGACGGGGGAACATGGTTGTTGGCTTCTTTGGAGAACACGGAGGTGAATTCAGAGTATTCGGGGGGAAGGACCTTCTTGGGTTTCGCTTTTTCAGCGGCAGCGAGTTCTGTGGCAGTAGTGAGTTTGGCAACAAGGGGGGAGCCAAGGGGAATAAAGCGAGAACCGCTTCGTATTACATGGTCTAGAGTGGCTTTTCGGAGGGTATCTCCAACAAATTAGTTTTTGGTTCTCCATCCATTGTAGGAACAGAGGTCATTTTTGGTGACGAGGTGGATGTGGCGAGGAGGAGGATCGGAGAGTTGAGTGAAGCGAGACTCATATCGCTTGGTTTCGGTGGAGGAAATGATGAAGAGTTTCATAGATTGATCAGTGGATTTGTCAAGGGAAAGGGTCCTTTTGGACCAGTTGATGGAAGGATTAGCTTTTTCAAGCCAAGGGCGTCCAAGGTGTATGTTTTCGTTTCCAAGGTTAATAACATGGAAGATTACTTGCCGGTTGATTCCTCCTACTTTGATGAATAGGGTAGAAGAGAAGAGGATAAGTCCTCTAGAGTTGGCAGAGCTATCAGCGTTGCGAACGTGGAGGGGTTTGGCCAAGCGAGTGGTAGGTAGGCGATGTTTTCGAACAAAGCCCCAATCAATACAGTTGATACTAGTGCCACTGTTGATAAGTGCTCAGGTTTCGATGGCTTTCAGGGAGTGTGTGGGGACGATCAGTTTCAAAGGAATTTGCATAGATGGCATAGCCTTTACTGATACATTGGCACTAGGAGTGTTACAGTTTTTCTCCTTTATACACATGTCTTTCTCTTCTCCTTCTTCCGCCGCGTCCTCACTGGACCAGGTATGTTCTCTTTCCGCTGGATACATTGTCTTCTTCTATTTGATGGGAATACGATTTCTCTCATCATTCTATGAATACCTCACACTGTTCCCTTTTACCACTGGAAGAGGGATATCTCTTTGTTCTCTTCTCTTATGGACCACTTATCTCCTCTAACTAGTTCTCTTGCGCTAGTTACGTGTTCCTGATCACTCATCAAGTTTCCATCTCTTTCTGTCATGTTCTACGCTTACGTGTCTCCTCGATTACGCGTCGTTTCTATCCATTTCCATCTCGTTCTACACTTACGCATTCTCGGGTATATAAGACTTCGTTGCCATGTATCTAGTCTTCATTCTCGATCTGCGCAATACTAGCGTACTCTCTAGAATCCTTAAGCCAATCGCTTAAGCCTTGACCTTGATCTCGTCCTCTCTTTGTGTTTGTCTTGACGACGTTGTGTCTTTTCGTGAGTACCTCCGTCGAGACATCCTTTGTACGCTCAACTTCTAGTTAGTACATCTTGCGTAACAAAAGATCGAGAATCTCCTATCCAGGAGAAGGACCATCCACCTGAACCATAGCATCCCACCGAGCCCTAAGAAGAGCCTACGGGCTCACTCAACCCTCTGACGATGACGAAGAACACCCTTCGCCCCCTCATACCCCAGAACCTCGCAGACAAAGAAACCCCCATGTTTCCCCTGTACCCTCGCGTCCCACACCTAGTACTATCCCTGCTCCACAGAACCCAGTCCACCCAGTCCACCCAACATCGTCTAACCCCATGTCTACCCAGTCAACGGAACTTAAGGCGGCTCTCCCCACCGACTTCTCTGGAGAACCCAAAGACGCCATGCGTTGGATCAAGGCCATGAGGGCCTATTTTAAGATCAACCCTACGTTATACAGCACTGATGAGCACCAAGTCACCATTACCCTGAACAAGATGAGTAAGGGACGAGGAGTTGAGTTCTTTGAAAATTGGCTTGACATCCTCAACAACTCCTCCATCGATGCTAAAGAAAAGATGTTTGACAAGTTCGTCGAGAACTTCACTTCCACCTTCTGCCCATTCAACCTCAAAGCCACCTCTCATCACGAACTCTCGCAACTCGTACAGAAAACCACCAAACGCTCCGATGGAGTAGTAGACGATGGATTCCAACACTACATCACTGAGTTCCAGAACCTAGCTGCTAAAGCTGGGATCACCGACGACGATATCCTCATCGATCAGTTCTCGCTGGGACTAGACCAGCAACTTACCACCATGATCCTCTCCATGTCGACCATTCCCACAACCATCACAGAATGGATTAAACAAGCGAAGACCTTCCACACTCAGAAAATGAGAATCCTAGCCTTCAGAAGCAGAAGAACCCCCGCTGCTCTCTGAAACCCTCGCCCTGCTCGAGATCCCTATGCCATGGACGTCGACGCTGTGATGTTGACCAAACTTACCCCGACCGAGCGTGCTAAGTGCATCAAGGAAGGACGATGCTTCCAATGCCGCAAAACCGGACATAACGCCACCCAGTGTAACTCCCCTTGGAACTCCCCTCAGAAGTTCACCCCTCGTCCCCAGACCATTCGCTCCGCTGAAACTCAGAACCCCTCGACGACTCCCACCTCGCAACCATCCACAACCGCCCCTTCGGCTATTGACACCTTCGTCAACTCCCTGAAAACCAAGGGCAAGAACAAAGGAGAAATCCTTCAAGTCCTCCAGATGTGTTTTGAAGAACCTAAGGAAGAAGTCTCCTTCATCTCCACCAAGGATTTTTGAAACAAGGAGCCGCTTTGACGTCGCCTCCTTGTACCTTTCCACATGTACTAGTAGCTTCTGAAAATGAAAGAACCTTGTGTTTCCTGGTCAAGCTACTCGTCGGAGGACAAACCGTCAAAACTATCGCCCTAGTAGATTCTGGAGCAACCAGAAATTTTATCGACCTAGGCTTACTCTCTCTCGCCAACTTCCCTCTGAAGAAACTCCCAGAACCCATCAAAGTGTTTAATGTTGACGGGACCACCAACCGACGAGGAACTATCATGTGGAATGTTCAAACTCGCCTCGCTCTCCCTCAAGCACCTGAAACTTTGGAACTCATGGTCCTGAGCCTCAGACGAAAACAGATAATCCTCGGCATGCCTTGGCTATGATCCAAAAACCCCCACATCGATTGGAGAAAAAAGACTTTGACCTTCCCTAACCCCTCACCCCTTAATAATGATGATTCTTCTCCCCAGAGATACCTGCTCCGCTGGTTAGGAATGGATGCCGACATGGAACTAGGACGCCTCTGTTCCCAAAGGTACTCTTTGGAGGAAGTTGCGTCTCTTAGTGAGTACCTCCCTCCGGTACAGCCTTATTGCGAACACCTCAACAAGATTACCATCGCTACCCAACTGGCACAAGAGACCAAGGCCTCTGAAGTCTCTTTCCGAGTGGTGCGAGGACTTCAAAGACGTATTTTCCGAACGAACTCATGACCTCCTTCCCCCCCATCGCCCCTATGATCACACCATCAAACTCAAAGAATCCTTCATCCCCAAAGTTGCCAAAGTATATCCGCTCAACCCTAAAGAACAAGAGACGTGTAAGGCGTTCATTAATGAACATCTCAAAACTGGTCGAATTGTCCCGTCCAAATCTCCCCAAGCAGCTCCGTTCTTCTTCGTTCCCAAGAAAGATGGCTCCCTACGCCCTTGCCAAGATTATCGACACCTTAATTCTCATACTGTCCGCAATGCCTACCCCTTACCCCTCATCCCGGAGCTTATCGATGACATGAAGGATTCCACATTATTCACCAAATTTGACATTTGTTGGGGATATAACAATATTCGCATTCGCAAAGAAGACCAATGGAAGGCCGCCTTCATCACTCCCTTCGGACTCTTCGAACCAACAGTCATGTTCTTTGGTTTCTGCAATGCACCCTCCACTTTTCAGGCATTCATGAATCACATTTTTGCCGACATGATTGCTGAACGCTGGCTCAAGATCTACATGGATGACCTAGGGATACATACACAAAACAACCTTACTCTCCACCATGAACGAACTCGCCGAGTCCTCACCCGCTTATGAGAACACGGCCTCTCCCTCAAATTATCAAAATGTATCTTCGACGCACCACGAATGGAGTATTTAGGCATGATCATTGGCCAAGGCAAAGTCGAGATGGATCCCGCCAAGCTCTCTGCCATTCGTGAATGGAAACCCCCTGCCTTCGTGAAAGGAATCCGCTCGTTCCTAGGATTTGCGAACTTCTATTGCAAATTCATCCTGGACTTTTCCCACATCATCGCCCCTCTTAACCTGTTGACAAAGAAAGATCAGCCTTGGTTGTGGACGAATCTCCAACAATGTGCCTTCGAGACACTCAAACAGGCTTTTGTGTCTCAACCTGTACTATCCATTCCTGACGTCTCTCGCCCCTTCTCTATTATGACGGACACCTCCCTCCTGGCCGCTGGCGCCATCCTCCTTCAACCTGACGCTAATGGCGACCTTCATCCCTGTGCTTATTACTCCTGTACTTTCGCACCTGCGGAACGCAACTATGACATCTATGACAGAGAACTCTTAGCTGTCATTTTAGCCCTCACTGAGTGGCGCCAGTACGTCCAAGGAACGTCCCATCCCGTCACCATTATCATGGATCACAAAAACCTTTCCTATATCAAAGACCCTCGTAAACTGTCTCGTCGACAAGCCCACTGGTCTCTCTTCCTTCAAGATTTTGATATCGTTTGGAAAGTACTACCAGGCACCAAATTAGCCCCCACGGACACACTCTCTCGTCGTGATCATATTGACACTTCCTTAGATAACACCAATGCCTCCATTGTTCCTGAACCCGCCATTATCAATGCCCTGGATCTTTCCATCGCCCGCCATATCAAAAACTCCTCCTCCTCTGATCCCCTTGTCCTCCGAGCTATTCAAGCTCTCGATGAGGGATCCCCCCTCTTCCCTCGTTCCTCTCTTAATGACTGGTTTTTCGACAATGGACATCTCTTCTACAAAGGACGTCTTTATGTTCCACCCCCAGCTCGCTCTGCACTCCCTCAGTTCATTCATTCCTCCCCCACCACCGGTCATCTAGGTCGCTTCTGTACCAAAGCCGTCCTCGAACGTGACTTCTGGTGGCCAGGCCTTTTGACCTTCGTTAATAGTTTTATCACAGGCTGTGCTATTTGTCAACAGAACAAGGTCATCACTCACCCCACCGCCCCGCCCTTATCCCCCATACGATCCACCTCGACCCTTCCCTTCAAACAGCTTTCTGTCGACCTCATCACTGACCTACCCCTTTTCACAGGTTTCGACTCTTTGATGGTCATGGTCGACCACAGCCTTACGAAGGGGGTAATCCTCTGCCCTTGCACAAAGACCATTGATGCCAAAGGCATAGCCCAACTCTTTTTTGACTACGTCTTCAAACGATTCAGCCTCCATGACACCCTTATCTCTGACCACGGTCCACAATTTGCTTCTGCCTTCGCCAGAGAACTAGCTCACATCCTTCAATACGACATTCACCTTTCCACTGCCTATCATCTGCAGTCTGATGGACAAACGGAGCAGACCAACCAGGAAATAGAAACTTATCTTCGCATCTTCTGCGCTAATAATCCCCACAAATGGTCTCGGCATCTGACAGCTGCCAAATTCCAACACAACTCCGTCCCTCATAGTTCCACTAAAGTCTCCCCATTCTCCCTTCTCCTCGGGTATGAACCACGCGCTTATCCCTCTTTGGGCAAAACATTTATTCCAGCACTGGAAAGCCAGTTATCTTCCCTTGATCTCATGAGAAAAGAAGCTCTAGCTGCACATGAAACCGCCCGTCGGATCATGATGGAACGATCCTCTAAGCGATTCACCCCCTGGAAAGTCGGAGATAAGGTCTGGCTTGAAGCAACCAATCTCTGCATCCCTTACCCATCCAGGAAGCTAGCTCCCAAGCATCATGGCCCATTCGAAATTAGCCAGGTACTATCCCCTCTCACCTACCGATTACGACTTCCTCCCACATGGAAGATTCATGACGTGTTCCACACGTTCCTCTTATCTCTCTATCGGCAAACCGACGCACATGGTCCCTCCTTCTCCCATCCTCCTCCTGACCTCATTGAAGCCAAAGAAGAATACGAAGTCGACCATATCGTTTCCCACAAAGGCCCTCCAGGATGCTGTCAGTACCTGACCGCATGGAAAGGCTATCCTTCCTCGGAAAACACCTGGGAACCTGAAACTAATCTCCGTCATGCTTCCCTAATTCTCTCTGACTATAAGAAGAGTCACAACATCACCTAGTTTCCGTACCCCTTTTCTCCCTCTTCTCAATCCTAGGACACAGTGTCTCTATGTGAAGTACCCCCCTAGTGAATGTCCCTTAGCGTCATCTTTGATAACCATGTCGTTTTTATCTTCTTCCACCTCTTCTTCCTCGCTTTCTTCCTCGCCTTTGTCTTCCCCCTTGCGTTTGCGACGGGTCTTGCCTACCTTGCTTCCAGTCTCTGCCACCCATATGCTCTACGCTGCCATCCTCGCAAACCCGGTCCTTCTTCGCACCGTCGAGGACCTCCCCCTCTATGACGAAGATTTGATCTCCCAAGAACTAGTCCGCCTGTTTCACGATGCTACCACTTTACAACGTTACCAAAACTTATCCACCGCTCACAACTTCGAGGACGATTTCGGCATACCGTTTAACCTTCGTCTCTCTGATCTTTCTAACCGAGTTCTTACCACACTTCATCTTCATGGCTTTCACTCTTTTGTTGAACAGTTACCTCCTACTCTCTTGTATATGGAACAGAGAGACCGTTACACCTCCCAATCCGAACTCCTGCCCCGTCGATCTCCACCTCCCCTGCATGTCCCTGCTCCCGCTTCATCTGCCACCACTCTACTCTCTCAAATCTCGTCTCCCGCCCCCTCGGACACAACCTCCCTCACCGCAGTCAATTCTGAACCTGGATTGGACGAAGAAGTGATCAATCGTAACCATTCCTTTGTAGTGCGTATCGGCAATAACCGTCCCATTCTCTCTGCCCCCGAACGTGTCTTATCCGTTCCCATCACTCGTCCTCCTGCCTCCGCCCTCACCGAATGCTTTCGGTGCCATGGTCGCGGTCACTATAGAGAGAACTGCCCCCACTATGTCTGTCCACACTGTCACGTTTCCGCTCCCAGACATCCCCAATCAGCTTGCCTTACTGTCCAATGCGACACTTGTTCCCGTTGGGGACATTCCGCCCGTTTCTGTCCTACCAGATTATGTTCTCGTTGCAATACAGGAGGCCACGTTGCTAATGATTGTCCACTGGAGATTCTTTCCATTGAGCAGGCCACCCACATCTTCGGCGTCCCCTCAAATGCAGAGTAGACACTCCCCCAGGGGATTCTGATCGAACCAGGGGCTCGATTGTATGAGAGGGGTAATGTTACAGTTTTTCTCCTTTACACACGTGTCTTTCTCTTCTCCTTCTTCTGCCGTGTCCTCACTGGACCGGGTATGTTCTCTTTCCGCTGGATACATTGTCTTCTTCTATTTGATGGGAATACGATTTCTCTCATCGTTCTATGAATATCTCACGCTGTTCCCTTTTACCACCGGAAGAGGGATATCTCTTTGTTCTCTTCTCTTATGGACCACTTATCTCCTCTAACTAGTTCTCTTGCGCTAGTTACGTGTTCCTGATCACTCATCAAGTTTTCATCTCTTTCTGTCATGTTCTATGCTTACGCATCTCCTCAATTACGCATCGTTTCTATCCATTTCCATCTCGTTCTACACTTATGCGTTCTCGGGTATATAAGACTTTGTTGCCATGTATCTAGTCTTCATTCTCGATCTGCGCAATACTAGCATACTCTCTAGAATCCTTAAGCCGATTGCTTAAGCCTTGACCTCGATCTCGTCCTCTCTTTGTGTTTGTCTTGACAACATTGTGTCTCTTCGTGAGTACCTCTGTCGAGACATCCTTTGTATGCTCGACTTCTAGTTAGCATGTCTCGCGTAACAAGGAGAAGGAGGTACTTGCGTCGAAGAAGTCCTCCCATTTAAAAACCCAAGTCTACTGTTTGGACAGTTTCATTGTCCTCATTGATATCCTCCAGCTTGGGTAGTTCCTCGCTTTCCACTTTCTTGATGGCGGGGTGGGGTTTCTGGTTGAAGGTGGAACAAGTGGTGGAGGTGTGGCCAGGTTTTCGGCAGCAAAAGCAAAGCTTCTTTTCGATGCAGCGTTTGCACTCATTGGGGGTAAGTGTCAAGTCTGGATCCTCCGGGCACAAGTATGACGGAGGTCTGAGTGGGAAGAGGAGAGTTAGTTCGGAGGTGGACCGGAGGTCCAATGGAGGAACAGAAGAGTGGGGGACTTATTAAGGACTTGGCGCAGGACTTGTGTGTCACGCCCTTGCTAAGGTCGTGTCCTTGATTTCACAGGGATGAAGGTAAGATGAGACAGAGATGATGGAGGTTACAAAGGGGACTTCGAGTAGGAGGAGGGGAGACTTAGTTGATATACGAACTGAGGTCCTAGGTAGTGTACAGGAAGTTTATATACTACAAGTCTGGATTGGAGATCAGACTAGGGAATGGAGGAGGCATATGGAAAGGTACTGAGAGCATAAGTAAAGGTACACGGAGGCATGTGGGAAGGAACAGAGAACGGAGAGAACAAAAGGAAATGGAATTGTGGCTAAGGAGAGCATGTGGAGTAACGTAGGTAGAATGTAAGGGTCAGAGAGAGGAATGAAGGGTTGCAAGGACATAAGGAGATAATACTAAGTAGGTGAGAAGGCTATGTAGGAGCTCCAATATGGAGTAGGCATAACTCCAAGGTCAAGTCCTAGGTGGCACAGAAGTCCGAACCAGAGTTCATCAGTAAACCACAAAAAGCTGATTTCAGCCCAAAGCCACCCATAGTATCCCATAGTATTCTGTAGATTTCACACTTTCCAAAGTGCTCTGGAGTAGGGCACAACACTCCAGCTTCTCAGCACGGGAATCTCAATCCAAATGAAAATTTCACCAATGTCAAAGGGTCCTAGGCACTCACAGCAAGGTAGCTTACTAGCATGCCACTGACTCGGCAGTGCAATTCGGCTGAGTCACTTGCAGTGGGATGATGACACTTCAAGTTCACGCATAGTACAAGTAACAAAACATTTATAGTAATAGTAGTACTAGTATGGACATATTCACATCAGTCGAGTCGAACCGCAAGAAACCGCCGACTCTCAGCACACTCAGAGATTGTACCTATGGGAGTGATTAATGGAACATAGGTACAGACTTATCAGTAAATACGTGGGATACCAACGCACCATTGTGTTCGGTGGGTGTCTGATTTGCGTTGATCAGAACCATAGCAAAATCGACGGTCATGTCCCACCGTTTCATCATCGCACAAATTGCGCCAATATTCATGTCCATGTTGTGGATCCTGTCCTCATCACCATTCGCCTGATACTGATAAAGCTTTGCAGCGGATTCATGCTCGTGGGCAAGGCACGCGGTAAGTGCCTGTTCAGCACAGATGATCTCGCGCCGTGCGCGAGCGACGTTCAGAATGAGAAGGGCTTCGTGGTTGCATGGATCCTTTGATCCACGCTAATCACATCAGAGTCAATAATCGCCAAAACATGTGTGGATGGCAATTCTTACCATATCATGGCAAGCAGATAAAGTTGGTTCCAGCCTGCTATATAGTTCAGCCAACGCATCAACCTCCTTGAGGTCAAAATGGCACAAGAAACCGGTCAAGGAATTAGGCGTTGGCCGACGAGGAAACAAACCGCTGCATGGATGGAGAGAGGCTTCCATCCTCTGTGTCTTCAAGAATGGGTTCAAGCCGTATGTGTGAACGTCAAGGTTGCTGTGGCACTGTCCGCGGAACTTTCCAACTCAGCCCGAGATTGATCAACAGATATATTATCCAACTTGAACCGAACACGTCTTCGCAACACACACGCCATATCGTGTAAATGGGTCTGGGACAGCTGCTCTCTCGGTCACCAAGATCGCCACCTTATTTCAGGATGGTCTAAACAAGCATAAGCAAGTTGAATCGCTTTTTTTTCCAAGCCCACCATGCCCCGCTGTCCTAGCTGCCGGAAAGGCAGTTTCAAAGACCAACATGCTGTTGCAATGCACATGAGCCAGCCAACCTCTGGATGCAACACGTGGGTTAACAACCTTGTATCCGTTCAAGAGTCTCTCGTCACCCCTCAAGTTTCGAGTTTAGTTGGCAACACCAGTAATGACTGTGACGCGGCGCCCAATCCGGTTCCAATGGACCTTGACGGCGAAGTCAACTCTGTTTTGGATTCCTTTACCATGACTGACGATCACCAGTTCCCTTCCCAGTCGTATGGTTCTCAGCATGATGGATTTTACTTGGAACGATTCAAGGGCACAGCTCAATCATTTGGACATGGTACCACCTTCATGGACAAATTCGACAGAGATCAATTCAGCAATATCCGGAAGTCAAACCTCTACTATGCTTTCGCTTCCTGCAGTGAGTGGGAACTTGCCTTGTGGTTGCTTCGCTCGGGCCTCAGTATGAGGGCGATAGACTCATTCTTATCATTGCCGATTGTACATCTCTCGTCCTCTCCTTCAACAACTATAACTGACCTACACACTTTAGGTAAAGCTACTCCACCTTACCTTCAATACTGCCAAAGATCTTTGCGGGCGGTTGGAGCTACTCCCCAGTGGTCCCCATGAAACGACCCAAAAACCTAAGGCTTTAGGGAATCGCTGGGAAACTGGCAACTACGAGGGATAGAGCGTGAAAGAGAAACTAGGACCTTTTGTACTAAGTCCAACTGAGTCGGTCTTTGAGGTGGAAAACCAAGAGAACTAGACTGGAGTTCTCTGGCTGGGACTTGCGCCCTTATATACTACTCTTATTGTTTGTACATGTTTGTACCGTATCTAACGATACTAGTCCCAATATAGCTAAAGTATGTGGCAGCATAGCCTAGATAGAAACACAAACATGAGGTGCGCAGCACAGGGTGATGCATGAGGTAACCGCACTGTGGCGGTGGGAGAATGGAAGAGAAGCATAGGGGAAATGAAGTATAGCCATGCACTGCACGGAAATGAAAAGAAGCATGTGCATAGGGTAAGGCAGATCTTGGATCTGGTGAGAAAATGAGTTACCATAAAAGGAAGGTGGGTATTGGATACAGGCCGGCGTGTACAAGGTTAGGTTCCTTGACAGCTGTACCCAGATTATCTGATAAGATAAAAGATAAGATAAGGACGAAGGTGAAAGAAATGGTTAAGTCCGTTATGTGTAGGTGTGACTGAGCAGCACCGTAACACCCCATTGGCGTTCCATGCAGCTTAAACCCTCGCATCCTATGAAACATCCAGTATTCCTATACTGGCGTGACCCCTTGGAATGCATTTCCTGGCTCTTGAACCACCCATTGTTTCACAACCAACTGGACCTTATCCCTGAAAAGCAGTACACTTCGTGCGACAAGCTGTCCAGAGTATACATGGAATGGACAACTGGTGACGATGCTTGGCAAATGCAGGTCAGTCGCTTTCAGGCTCCTGTTGACAAACTTCCTTACATGTGATATGGTGCAGTCACAACTTCCACCAGGCGTGACACTGATTGGAACAATACTCTCATCGGACAAGACCAATATCACCAATCTCTGTGGCGGAAGAGTTGCCCACCTGCTTTTGATCAGCCTGGCGAACATCAAGATGTCCACACACCTCAAGCTTTCATCAAAATTGTTTATGCTTACGGCCCTTCTTTTGGGGATACAGGATGTAATCTCTTGAGGCTAGCATGAGGAAGCTTTGAGAGGAAGTATAAGTGAGAAGAACTCACTTAAGGATATCTTGCAGAGGTGAGAGAACTGAGCGAGTAGTATGAGGGTAGAACTCATTATTATTCCAGGCTGTAAGGCCAGTCTTTTATAGTGTAGCTGTATGTGCACAGACCATGTACTATATATAGTAATTTACCATAAAAGGGAATCCTTATCTCTAAGATAAGAGATAAGTAAACGCTATCTTGATAACAAGAATAGCCCATATCTATGATGTCATAGATAGGGGATAAGGAATCTAGAACATAATGTCGTCATATTATGTAAGTCATCTAGACCCGGCTGTAATAGAAGGGGAACGGGTTAGATATACGACTAACATAATTCTCAACACCTTCTCCCCATACCAAAGTTCGTCCACAAGATCAAGCGCATGCATGGTGTCCTGGAAGATCGATTGATTCATGAATGTCTCGACATCATCCTCGAGCCAGTCAAGAAAGCAGTGGAATTTGGTATTATGCTTCCAGACATTGAAGGGAACTTGCGTTATTGTTTTACTCCGATCACAGGATACATCGCTGACACCCCCAAGGCTGCCATGCTTGCTTGTGTCGGGGGGAAAACATTACCCATGACCATGGCAATGTACAAACACTTTGGCGACCTGTTCCGCCATGAGCCACGGACCATTGCCACCACACTAGCACAGATTGCGGTTGCAAAGTCCAAGGCCGATCCTGCTGACCTTATGGCATTCTTCCGTGAAGCCCAGCACTTCTGTCTCAATGGGGTTAGCCATCTGTTCTTTCAAAACTTCCCCCTTTCTTGTCCCAGCACTTTCATCACCCCCGAGCTCCTCCACTACCTACATAAAGAGTTTTGGGATCACAATGTGCAGTGGTGCCTGAACATCATCGGCGAAGCAGAGCTCGATTTTTGGTTTTCCCTTTTGCAGCCCACAGCAGGATCATGTCATTTCAAGGGTGGCATATTGCAGTTGAAACAGATGACTGGTCATGTCCATCATGACATCCAACACTGCCTAATTGGCATAATTGGGGGCACTGCTCCGTCAGAGGTCATTACTGCCATCCGCACCCTAATGGACTTCCGGTACCATGTCCAAGCTTATCATATCAGCAACGCTGACATCCGCCTCATTTCCGCTTCCCTCGATGAATTTCATACCAATAAACATGCTATACTTGAACATGGCGGATGCCGGGGCAAAGGGAACAAAACCATCAACAACTGGTACATTCCAAAACTGGAATTGATGCAAAGCATTGTGCCTAGCATACAGCGTGTTGGGGTTACCATCCAGTGGACCGCAGACACTACCAAACACACACATGTATCTGAAATCAAGACCCCTGCCAGGTCCACCAACAACAATAACTATGACCCACAAATCTGCCGTTACCTTGATCGTGCAGACAAGTGTAGGGTGTTTGAACTTGCTACATCATTACATGAACAGCAGACTAGGCAGGATCAACATGGCTTTTTGGACAATGGAAGATTAGAAGAGGAAGAATTGGATATCAATGATGATGCGGGTGATGAGGAAGACGATGCGCCTCCCCCCCTCGGTGTTGGAACCGCAGGCCTCGTGTGTCCAATAACGGACTACTTTGCTATCTCTGCCTGCCTTAGCCCCACAGAAACAGGCTCTACTCCGTTTCCCCTTTGTACTTTTATTGCAGGCTCGACAGCGGTTAACCTGTCATATTCTCTGTCTTTGCGACGGATCAGCGTCGACAAAGCTGCGCGAACGTTTGGGCTGCTGGACCTTCGGGCTGCTCTAACTGATTTTGTATAACGCAAGGCACTCCATGGTGCTGACTTTGTGCACCCCATCGGTGGGCAGCGGCATGCATCTACGTATTCTAACCTACCATTTATGGAACTCCAAGTTTGGTACAAGATACGTCTTCAGAACGAGCCAATCCATGGTAACACTGACGTCCTGCCTCTGCAAACACTGTTCTGCTCTCCACTGAGTGGCAATACTTGGTCCGCCAGACGCTACAATACGGCGATCTTCAATGTCGACGCACATTCCAAATGGCCCGAAAGCGGTCTGCAAGGTACTTGACATATTTATTACATTTGTCGTAGTATTTTGAACCTTTTCCCCCTCAGGTCATGTCATTGGACAACTCCGTCTCATCATGCAACCTCTTGGCAAGACAGGGGGGAGGTGGTCATGGACTGATCGTTTTATCGTTTATGTACAGCATTTCGATGTCCTGAGTACTAAGGATGTTACACTATCGGGAATACAATCCCGATAGCGCAGGAACACAAAGGAATATGGCGTTCAAGTGGAGAGACTCACTTGGACAATGGTTCTTGGTTGGAGAGCAAGGTGAAGTTATGAGAAGGTACTAGTGGAATGCTAGGACCTTTGAGTGGACTGAAGTGGGAGTGAAAGAACAACTGAAGTCATTATTGAGATAGGCAGTAAGGCCCATCTTATGTTACGCGGGGCGTACAATTGAAATCGAGTACCAAGTTCTGTGTCTCGACGGAGGTACTCACGAAGAGACGCAACGTCGTCGGAACACTTTCTGAGGTCAAGGGTCAAGGACTTAAGCGGACGGCTTAAGGATTCGAGAATGTACGCTTGTATTGCGTAGATCGAGAATGAGAAGTAGTTACATGGCAGCAGCAACTATATACCAGAAGCCGCGTAAGCGTAGAACCCCATGGAAGGTGAAAGAAAGGACGCGTAAGCAGGGAACTCTCTGAAACAGCATGGAAGACAATGAGTAATGAGGATCACGTAGCTAGTACGAGAGAACTAGCTATAGGAGGAACGCTGTCCAAGAAAGAAGGAATAAAGAGAAGGTACCTCTCCCGGTGAGACTAGAAGGAGAACGGTGTGAGGTCTTTACAAAAGAATAAGAGAAACGTTAGTGCTATCAAATAGATGGAGACAATGGATCCATCTAAGGGAGAACATGCCGGGTCCTGCGATGACGCGACGGCGGAAGGAAAAGAGGAATAAACGCGTATATAGGAGTAAAATTGTAACATCTTATATAGTGTCTAGGTATGTTTGTACCTATTGACATAAAGCTTATTATCGTATGATAAAGAGATAAGAAGGTAAGCCATGATTGGCTGATAAGGAATGGTGCAATAATGACCCCATATAGCGTGATAATGACGTCATGATAAGAGATAAGAAGTGACATCATATCTATGACTATAGATAAGGATGAGTAATATGGATAGCGTAAAGATAAGATCATAGATCATTCTAGAATCTGGTATCAGGAATAATAATTCTGAATAAGAAATACCAGAATTCCAACATACACAACTCCACATCCTCAAACACGCTAAACGAGCTAATGGTCAGTGGCTGGGTGATGTCATTCCCCTCAGCCAAGTGTGGGCATTTGCACATCTGATCCCTCACTTTGGACTGGCTGCGGATACCCGATTGACACTGTACAACTCGTCTGAGCATTCCACCAAATTTTATTTGAATAGATACTTTGACAAAAACACATACTTTGCACTAAGTTAGATTATTACAATCGATCAGATAATTAGATTGTCTCGACCGATTTCTCGATATCTGTGACACTCATTTTGTCCTTACCATTTTCCTACCATTATCCTACTCGTAGCTCCTCAAGGCTCCCAACTGGATTTGGTGGCAAAGTCTTCATCCATGACAATACTGCGCAGTGGCACGGTATGGGACCGCCGTGGAACAGCAAAGACACCGAATTCAGAATCCAAGGACCGAAATTCTCCACCATAGATGCCACCTACAAACTAATTGGCTTACTTCCTCCCCCAAAAGAAGGCCGGAGCGTCGCAACCATGAACAAGTTCGTCAGCATGGAGCTTCAGGGAAAAATCATCAACAAGTGGCGCGACACCACAACGGCTGCACAATGCTCTTGAAGCCTCAGCTTTTTCCTTGACTTGATTTTCGCAAAATTCAACAAGGATTTCGCAGATGTTACCCCCGAGTCGCTCACGGTCCCTCTTTCATCCATACCCAAGGTTGCGCGATGATCTCTCTTATATGAAAATCTGAATGAATCTGAATCCATTGAACTCTATGACAACGAGAAGAAGCGCTGGCACTGGGACTTGCCGCTGATGGAACCTGCCACTGAGCAGCCCAACAGCGCCACACCAGCAAACTCTTTGAATGTCACAGGTGACCAGGAGCCACTGAGCTCTGAAAGACAAGTTGCTCTGTTCCTCAATACCATCACAGAAGCTTTTGCAGCCAATCAAGCACATGTTAACAAGTCCTTCACGAAGGAACCATGCCATCAATGGCTAGCAAACTGGAGCAAGTTGTTTATGCCGGACTCTACAGGTTACTGTCGCAAGCCTGACCTCGTCCTGATAGACAACAGTCCATTGTCCCAAGATGAGATTACGTGGCTTAGCCCCAAAGTCATCGCTGAGTACACAAAAGAAAAGTTTCAACCTGCTTCTTGGATTGGAAAGACCATAGATACCAAGGCATATCTTGTCTTGGTTGATCAACCTTGGAGGCGCTTCATCCCCAGGTTAACCATTGCCAACAGTGAACTATGAGTGCACTTCTATAACCATTTGGGCAGTGCTATCTCCCCTGCTTTTAATATCCATGGCGACTCCCAACATTTCATCTTCATCATTGCAGCCCTTTCTTTTGGCTGTCAAACATCCATCGGGTTTGATTCTACGGTCGAAATTCACCCCCTCCCTTTAATTGGGCAAAGACGATCTGCACGCAAAATAGCGTCAAGTGCTAAGGATGCTGATGACAGTCCCTCCCATGTTCCCTCTCATGTTCAGTCCTCTGCAATAGACATCCCTGGTCCTGTCCATGCTCTCCCCTCTCCCAGTCCGGCCCCTGATCCCAGCGTCCAGGCACCAGCTCCGCTTTCCCCCCATGTCACGGAACCACTTTCTCCCCCCACCGCTCCAAGTTCAATCCCGCATGCTCTCCCCTCTCCCACCCCAGCCCCTGACCCCAGTGTCCAGGGATCAACTCCACCTTCCCCCCAAGTCACGGAACCACTTTCGCCCCCCATTGAGTCTGGCGCTCTCCCTGGTCTGGAACCACCCACTCCAATTGGGGAGATCCGTGTCGGTGATACATATTATGAGCTTATTGAGATCCTATTTTCGAGTACCGGCTTCGTGGGGAGGGGGACTGTATGCTACCTTGCACGGCTCAATGGAAAATACTATGTCATCAAGGACCATTGGGTTAGGGATGACCAGGGGGGAGGGATTCATGATCCAAGCATGATCCACGAAGCAAGAATGATGGAATATGTCAAAGATATTGACGGAGTGCCGAAATTGCATAGTGTGTGGGTCATTGAGGTTGAGGAAGGGGTGCTGGACTCTACTGCCTGATATTATGAGAAGTACCGTGGAAAGATGCATTCTCCAAGAACGCATGTCCAACTGGCGATGACCCCTTGTGCGTGCCTGCTGACGATGTTCAAGTTGAAGAAAGAGCTTGTCCAATCTGTACGCAATATTTTAGGCAGTAAGTACACTTCAAGTTGTGTGCTGTATTATGTTCTTATCGAATCAACCAGGGCAGTCATAGATCAGGCGGCCAAATGGGGCATCCTTCATCGCGACTGTAGTATATTTAACACAATGATTGAAGATCTGCAAAATGGTTCCTGCAGGTTTCTCTTGGATTGGGAATTTGCTGTTGAGATTATGGCATAAGGGGAGTACAGTGTGGGTGGTGCAGTGTGTCTTGCCAGACTTCTCTGTATGACTAAATTGACTGATCATCTGCAAAAGGGGACACTCCCTTTCATGTCAGTGAATATCCTCCATCAGCTCCAATCTGCCTTTGCGAAATCTGCTGTAATGACTGCAGAGACGATCTGTAAAACAGCCTCCCTCACTCACGTTTTCATCAATGACCCCATCGCCATATGCCACACCTATGCGGACAATGTCGAGTCTCTTCTTCATGTCCTTGCCTGGATCATTGTGCTTTATGATGGTCCACTTGGGCACAAGCGCTCTGATATCAGCCACGAAAAGACGTTTCTCGCCTTGTGGAGCAAAAAAGCTGCTTCCAACCTTATGATCGCCTCGAATGCGAAATTCACCTTCCTTATGGACCCCGACGATAAGACCCTTGACAGCTCCGTGACCCCATATTGCCGAGATCTCGTCCCCCTTATTCATCAGTGGCGCTGGCTGCACAGGGAAGCTCTGTCATCCCAGACTGTAGTGCAGATCTCCGATGTAGCAATGGTTTTGGATACATTCATTGCGGGGATGCCAGATGAACATCCTGTGGAGATGACAAGCATGCTCAAGCACCTTACTGAGAAACATCAACCTTTATCTGCTACCCAGCAAGTGTCTACACCAGAGTCTACTGGTGATCCCCCCAAGCATCTTCGTGATGAAGTAAGGAGTATGGACAACCCCCCCTTTCCAAACAAGCGTTTTAAGCCTGTGCAATCATGTGCACAATGTGCTCATCTCGGCCCGGTCTCAGAGAGAGGCTGTTTACTTTCATACACAGATTTTGTGATTTATTAGCAGGTTCTATGACTCGGATGATTCAGACCTTACCATTTGTTATGTATTACTTAGTGATTTGTTTACCTCACTATTCTAAGCCTGCTCTGATGTGACTCGTTTTAGTGACTACAAGCGCCTACTAGTAGTCAAGTCAACTCAAATCAGAACCCTGAAACTCTGGGCAACATTCAACACTTCAGGTCGCCATTCTGGTTTACCTCAATGGGCCCAGGGTGTGTCCGCTGTGCAACATGTTTTTTTTAGTAACTCCAAGTATGCCTAGTAAAATGTGAGTCAACTCAAATCAGAACCCAGATATGAAACTCTGGATACCATTCAACGCTTCAGATCACCGTTCAAGTTCAGGTTAGCCCCAATGGTGTGTTTGGCAGGCAGCGAGGACTACTGAGAATATATAATCCCTCAGTAAGCGGTTTCCAACCCTAGCGACTCCCACCTGTCGTCCCCTCTCCTCATCCACCACTGATACCGCAACATCATGTCTTCTGTAGCTCCAATCTCCTCCACTTCTTCACCCAAAAAGAAGGGCGGCAGGAAGAGTAAATGCCGCTCATCCAATGATGACTCAGCCCCTCAGGCTCGCTCTTCGAAAGCCCAATGCATCACGAGCCACGGGGATGGCGCTACTGGACCTTTGGCAGTCAAGCAGTATCATGATGAATCTTAGTCTGCTATCGTTACACAAGCGACTCATCATACTGGAAGGACAGGCGCCAGCTCGGGAGGGAGGGCTCACCAACTTTAGAAGATTGGGGCGATTCTCGAAGATCAGGTTGTAATTAGACATGACCCTGCACTTCTCTTCGATCGCTTTTCCCAGACTGACCTTGTGCAATAGGTCCCCCCTCTGCCATATGTGGCGTCTACCCCAAGTCAAGTCCATGCACCAGCTTCGGTAGGGCATGATATTTATATGGAGATGATACTAATTAATTCTGTTACATGTTTTTTCTTTGTTTAGACCGCCCTGGCTCCAGTCTTCCATCAGCGTTCGTCTGAGTCCGAGCATTTTGGATTCACCGCTGCAAATCCAGTTCCACCTCCAGTTCCCATTGTACCCCCTGGGACAGAACCTAACCTTCAGCTCCTCAATAATCCGTATGTTGCTGCTCGAGCACAGCAGGCGATGCTACCTCCTCCACTCCCTTCCGAATTCGCACAGCAACCATCATCCGTTGGCCAGCCTTATCATGCGGTGTCTCAGACCTTCGAGAGTTGGTCGATTGACCCCACCCTTCTCAACTGCTCGCTCCCCCCAAAGGGACCCCTGTCTCACAACTATCCTCACAGCGCCCAAGCAGATGAAGTCCTTGGATCCGATGAAAGTTCAGACCACTCTTCATCCAAGAGTGAGGAGACGACAAGTAGAGCAGGAAATGAAATCGAACCCGAGGGCGAGGAAGTTAAAGGGTGGGGAGCAACAAATTCTAGACAAAGAGCTCACCCTGGTATGTTCCATCTGACAATGTGACGAGTGCTTGAGTCCAACATGTTTCAGGCTTCTCTCAAGAGTCTCAGTGGAATAGCCCCGTCTGTCATAATTTGCTCCCCCCTGATCATGAATTCTCTTTCTCTTGTGATGAGGGAGATGACAGTGTACAGCACTTCCTCGTTAACTTGGAGCCCCAGGTAAGAATGTGGCCCCTGTTGTCATGTGCCTAATATACTTTGATTTCCCAGCATCGCGGCACCATCAACACGCACAACTGTCACCCTCCCACAGCCCTAGGCCCCAGAGGTCCCACAATTCCCATCGTTAACTCAGAGTCCCAGGTAATAACATGCCCTCCGTTTTCCTATGCCTAATTTTCCCCAGCATCGTGGCACCATCAACACGCAGAGCCGTCACCACCAGATTAATGCCCCTCCCACAACCCCAGGCCCCGAAGGCCCTGCAATCCCCACCGTGACACCATCACGTAACCTTGAAAACACGCAGTCCCAGGTAATGATGTGCATGATGTATTAATATCTCTAACATGCTTTGGTTGTCTTGGCAGTGTGGCGACGCCATTGATGTACTGAATTCTCACCATGATGTTAACGGTCGTCCCTCTGCCCCGGATCCTCGAGGTCTCGCTATCTTGTCATCCAAGTCTGCTGACATGCAAGAGCCAGGACGCTCTCGAGCTCCTCAAAACTTGAAGAAAGCCAAGGATAGTGGCCCATCGCCCCAAAATCTCGGGTTTTATCCTGCAGTTTGGCAGGACTGCCTGGAGGATGCAAAGCGAGAGTGCCGAGTCAGCCACCTGCTGATTAACAACCCATTTCCGTCAAAATCTCGAGATCTTAAGACTTCAATTATGGACTCCCTCACTACAACAGTTACTGAGTGGAACAATGGGGGCGTAGTGTTTGAACCCAGTTCGTCCCTTGTTCATTCACTGAGCACTCATGTTCATCCACCAGCACAGACTGCTGGCCCAACCACAAGTCTGACATGGCATGTGTCGTACGTCGGCAATGGTTGGTTCACGATCATCGCATTAACGTCAAGTTACGCAGCTCCTCGGCGATATGTCCACTTGGTGATCAGATCTGAAGATGATAGCCTTTGCTGCTGCCCCTGTCGCATACAGCCTCATCCCCCCCCCAAGATATCGTGCCTCGAGAAAAGGCACAATGGGTGCAAGATTCCACTGCTTGGTTACTCAAGGACTCGTTGTTTCTGCGGGGTGGTCTTGATGAGCTCGTATGTATAGTCTTCTCCACCACACAAGACTTATACCCCTAGTAGCAAAAAAACAAAAAACTTTGCACACCCTGCCATCAAGGAAGTAGTCATCAGGTTTTTTTATACAGGTAGTTACCGTATCGCAGACAAGCGCCAAAATCTGTTCTGCCAGACTGTTCCTCTCCTGTGTCTCATACTCGTTGGTGCTGCGGTACGTTTCCATTATCTCTTTATTATATTCTTTTGGATCCAATGACTTCTGGATGTCATTTTATATAGCTCAATTGTGTACTTGACGGATTTGTGAAGAATGGGGCGCCGACACTGAAAACGATCCCACAGTTCTCGGGAAAAGAATATCAGTCCACGTTCCTTACCATGGTAAAGATGCTCAATGAGATCCTGCATCATGATTACCACAGTCCCAAGCTGCGCATGCAAATCAGTAAATGGGCGCAAGAAGGATGGTTCATAGTGTATACCTTTATCATTTATGTGCTAATATTCTCGCAGGGATGCATTGCACCAGGTTGATGTGGACATTGAGCGGGACAACCACCTCCCGCTTGCCCTCGATTAGTGGCCTCATTCCCAACTCTGACAGATTTTTGAATAGTTATGCTTGGATGTTTTGCTTTTGCCCACTTCCCGGGAAAATATCATTTGTTTGTCCTCGATTGGTTTCGTGGCTGTATGCCTGGTTGTGACCTCGGCCACTGATGACTTGGCGGTGATTACTAAGATGTTGAGAACAGTTGTGGACAGTGCTGTGTAGCAGTGTACAATGTATTCGAGTAGAACATGCCACATTACAGGTTGGGCTTCCATAGCAATTACTAGATATCCATAGCTATTTCACAACTAGCTTGAGCTATACAGCCTGGACCCTGCTACATGGCTATAGAGGCTCTACAACATTGTGCAGTGCTCCACAGCTAATACCAATTTACTGATGTTGGCAGAGAGGATATCAGAGAGGGTCAGGAGTGCGTCAGGAATGGATATGACAGTAAGCTTGGAGATCCTGATCATATCGACATCCATAGCGTTGGGATCATGCGTCTTGGCGGGGGAGGAGAAGGAGTGGAATGTCTGGTAAGAGGCCTTAGAATTCCTCTTGGCGATCTCTTCAGCACGTTTCCATTGAGTTTGGAAGGAGACGGCCTTATTGTACCAATCTTCTACTTTCATAGGGGCAGTGTCCATAGACATGATGCAGCACATAAGCACAGGCGGAATACCGGCAGAGAAGTAGCCGATCAGGACGTTCTCATCGGAGATTTCGGTGAGGGCGACGTTGTTTTTGAAGGAGGAGATGTATTCGATGAGGGAGGGGGAGTACGTATTGGTTTTGGAATTCTTAACCATCTGCTTGGTCGAGAGCCAAGAGATGGCGTTGCCAGTGATATCATGATGTTTGAACGACTTTTCAAACTTGGAAACGAAGTCAGCAAAGGTTCCGAGGGAGATAGTTGTGCCAGAGATGGTGGCTTGGCGATACGTGTTGGCCCAGGTCTGGGCAGAGTCCTTGGTCACGTACAAGAGGGCGAAGGCAATCTTCGCATCATCCGTATAGACGGCTTGGTTAATGTGGAGATAAAATTGGACAGAGTTAAGCCAGGGCATGGCTTTTTCATAGGATCCATCAAAGGTGTCAGGCACTCCGATGCGAAGTTCGGTGGGTTTGGACAAGGACATGGTGGGCAGCGGAGGAAAGCGGGATAAGAGGGGGGTGGGGGTGGTAGTGGCGGTAAAGGAAAGAGTGGGGTGGTGGTGGTGAGGGTAGGAGAAGGCGGGGTAGGTTCTCGTGGGATTGATAGCCCTGCGGAGAACTGGTGGACAAGGTCATGGGTAACATCTTCTTCCTGAGGTGAAAGAAGTGAAGTGTCAGGATCAAGGGTTTCTTCTTTGATGTCTGGTCAGGATGGTTTGGGAGAAGATTTGACAGGGGTGGGTTCTCATGGTGCAAACCAATGAGAGGGACGAGGTGTTCTATGGGTAATGGTGGGAGACTATGACAGTGGTAGCTTCGTACAGGAGAACTTCGACCTTTTGTTATGCTAGACCCGGGTAGGGGCTAACGTAGGCTCAAAGAGGTCTAGGTATAGACAAGGATGTCGAGGGTGATCCTTTGACAGACGAAGATGAGTGTTATGCTAGGCCCGGATAGGAACTAACGTAGGCTCAAAGAGATGAAGGCAAGGGCTAGGAGAGTCAAAGGGACACTTCGACGAACACAGAGGGACGAGGGTTGTCTGGGACTTCCTCAGACCAAGGGAGCTGCAAGGACATTGCAGCGAGCGTAGTAAAGACAAGGAGCGCCTACTCAAAAGTAAGGTGAGGACTTAGAGAGATCCAAGGACTGCTTCAAGGTATATTGAGCAGGTCGAAGTTAGAGAATACAGGTAGCGAGTCGTCTACTTAAATAGATGGAGACACAGTGCACAGACCAAGCAGTGTTCGTAGCAGGAATGCTAAGACGGATATAAAAGGAAAGGCTTGGATCATATGATAGAAGGGATGAGGCTGCGCGATGTTGCGCATGAACAGGAATAGACATCCATGAATGGTAAGTAGAAATGGGATAAAGGTAGCCATGTGCAACGTGTAAAATAGAAGTCACGTTTAGGTGGAAGGCATTCCACAGGAACAGGGAGAAGGTTCTAGAACGTGAGAGAGAGAACTTCAATGAAAGAGGAAAAGAAAAAGAAATCGTAACAATGAGTACACCGAGGGGTATCCTTCGGTGGGCAAGGGGCAAGGGATGTTGAGGGAGTTCCTTCAACAGACAAGGGACAAGGGTGTCTGGGACTTCCTCAGATGAACAAGGGAGTCACAAGGGATGTTGCAATGAGTGTAGTGAAACAAGGAGCGCCTACTCAGAAGTAAGGCGATGACTTAGAGAAATCCGGAGGGACTGCTTCAAGGTAGATTGAGTAGGTCGAAGTTAGAGAATACATGCAATGAGTCGTCTACTTAAATAAGTGGAGATGCAGTGCACGGACCAAGCAGTGTTTGTAGCTGAAATGCTAAGACGGATATAAAAGGAAATGCTAGTCTTGTGCAATAGAAGGGAAGAAGCTGCACGAACAGCGCATGAAGGAAAAAGATGTCTGTAAGAGGAAAGAGGAAATGGACAACAGTACCATGCACAGCGTATAAAGGAGAAGCTGTGTTTAGGTGGAGGGCGTTCCACAGAAACGGGGAGAAGGTTCTAGAATGTGTGTGATAGAATTTCAACAAAGAAGGAAAAAGAAAGAAATCGTAACATGTAGCTATTCAAATTAACTCAGAGAAAATAAGAAAATTCTTACTGATGATAGATGATAATTGAATGTTCGCTTATCAGGACCAAGGCTTCCTCCAACAGGTTTCTTGAATGGTGTAACACACCATGTTCGAGAGAGATAGGCTGAATCAGCCCAAAGCCACTCATTTGCAGTAAAGAATTGATCAGGATGACGGGCAACACGAGTGTGTCCAAAGGCGCTTGCATCATGCACACTTCCTGGAAGACCAATGGCATAGTCCACAATCTTCAGGTTATGAGGGAGAATTACAACCTAGTAAAATATAATACTAGTCAATATCTACATTGATGGAATAAATTCAAACCAACCTGATTTGTTACAGAATAACGTGATTTTTGATCAAAGAAGACCTCACCATAGTGTCCTGGCTTCGGAAAAAAATTGAAGGTTGAACCATTGACACATAAAAAGCCTCCTCTCCATTCTGGAATAGATCTGGCCTCAACCCAAGCTTTAGCTCTCTCCTTTTCTGCATGATCCTCTTCACAATGAATAGGATCAAAGTGAATAGCCTGATCATGCAGATGTAGAAGTGAAAGCATAACATGCTTGTAGCAGTTATGGATCGTACCAACAGCCACACCTGCCCATTCAGCTATATCTTGTGATGTTGCAGCATTACCATAATGTCCTGCTCCATTCAAGAAAATTGCCAGCTAAAACCAGACAGGCAATTGCTGGTTACCCGCATGGGATTCTGGAAGAGGCATGCCATCAGACTCAGAGTTGGAGTCTGGATTACTGGCAGTGGAAAAGATAGGATGGTGGCGAATCTTCTCAATGAGCTGAATAAAGACTTCATAGGATACCCGAAGCTTTCGACGAAAAAGCCATGGGCGGTGAATTTTCCACTCCTTAAGAAGATGGATTTGTGGGGCATGAACAGTGGGAATACGAGCATGAAGAATACGAGCCCACTATACTTCATCGATCCTTGCCAGAATCACATGTTGAAATCGAATAACCTCTTCAGACTGGAAAAAAGGATATTGGACTGGCCTGAATCTGATACTGAATAGGAGGGGATTGTGAAAGGAGTTGATGGTGGAGTGGGTGAGGATGAATGAAAAGATGAGCCAGACTCAGAGTTGGAGTCTGATAGCATAAGATTAGGCTCAATTTGAGCCACAATGGCATTCCAGAGCTCCAGGGCTTGTGC